>JAKTYB010000033.1:0-72967 GCA_030561725.1 Grinbergsozyma bentonensis | reverse complement strand
GGGGGGTTGGGTGGTCCGGAAGATCAAGAGGGCAAGAAACGAAGGAAGAACCGTTGGGAAGGGGGTAAGTTGAGGCAAATGACTCCGATTTGTTCCCGGTTAATGTTTGGCCAGGGTTTTTGTCTTTGCCCGGTGAGGTCCCGCCCCCCCCCCCCCCCCTCCCGTTGTCACTGGCCAATGGTCATTCTGACCCTAGTGCAGTATGAGAGGAGTATTTGACCCATCGAAGGGAAGATTCCAGGAATCTACTCACCAATCGCTATGGAAATATCTTGCTATGGAAATGTCTTCTGCACTTTCCTGTGCCAAATGATCCTTCCCTCAATCTTGCTAGTTTGCATTATTATCCAATATATTCATCACACATGAGGCCCTCGAAGGGGTCAGGCAAAGCAGTTAGAACCGACTAATGCCGTAAGCATCGTTAGTGGCCGATGCTGCGCCAATTTTGGGTTTATTAGCACCACGCTTTTTGGCACCAATCACAAAGTCGGGATTGGAGTCAAGCGCCATCTCGGACCGGTTGGGCTTACGAGGCGACGCAAAGCGCATTGGCTCCGGAGCCGTCTGGTAGTTATACTGGCCCTGCATCTGCGCCGGCGGTTGCGGGCCCAACCCCGGCTGTTGCGAAATGCTTGTATAGTGCGACGAGTCGGAGATGGCCGGCGACGCTACAAATGGTCTGCTGTACCCATCAGTTTGCGAAACAGGTGCTTTGAAATAATCATCCTCCGTCTCTGCCGCGCCCATGTAGTGATTTCTCAGCTCTTGGCGGGAGCCACTACGCGAGTGCTCGGGCGGCGTGATGGACGAGCCTTGGTGCTGAGGGGCGGAGTACTGGTACGTCTGCGGTTGGCTGGACAATTGATGGCTGCCATTTCCCGCAGCCTGGTACCCTCCCTGCTGATAATTGGCTTGAGGATTGGACTGCTGGTAGTTGGCCTGCTCGTAATTTGCGTGTGTGTTGGTGACCTGATAGGGGTCGGCCTGCACTGAGTGACCAGCTTGCATCGGGTTGGGGGAGTCCACCATATCGTCAAGAGTAGCGCGAGCCATGCCAATGCCACCAGTCGAGACAGCCTCGCCATAAGCAGGCTGCTCCTGGCCATACTGAGCGTTCGCATCGTTGTAATGGTCGTACTGGCCGCCAGCAGCCGTTACACCGTTGTAATCGCCATACTGCTGCTTTTCTTCGTAGCCACTAGCACCAGGCTTAAGCGAGTAAGAGTTGTCCGGAACAGCATTGCGCGAGTAGGGTAGAGCTGACTGCGGTTCTGGGAAGGTTTGCTGAGGCTCCACTTTTTTGGCCGTTGGCAAACGAGAGTCCCTAATAGACGGCAATGGAATTACGCCAGGGCCGTAGGATTGGCGAGTGGACATGCTGTCATCTGCGAGAAGAGATCCTGCCGGAATAGGTCGCGGGAGCTTAGCGCGTGGAGTTTGAGCCTTTGGCGGCAACGACGGTGGTAGCTGGCCGCTGCTGCCGTTTTTGTTTTTGCGCTGCGGTGTAGAAGTCATGTTGGCATACGTATCCGTGTCAAATTCCGGGGAAGCAGCGCGCTGGCCACCCGGGTTGTAGTCACGGGTGTATTTCGAATAGTCATTGACATTTGAGTTGCTGTAGGACCCATTCTGATGGGATGCAAACGAAAAGTCCTCATCGTGTGTCATGCTGTGGTTTGGTCCTGTAAGAGGGCGCTCATCGTCTGGAACAGAAGCATCGTATGTTGTGACGCGCGTCGTGGTCGACGGCTCGTACTTGAGCTCGGTGAACTCTGGAACTGCTGTGTTGGAAGAGGTGTGGGCGGGGCCGGGGCCAAACGGGTCTGGGCCGAAAAGAGCCATGTCCTCGTCGTTATTGAGGCGAGACTTCATTGCACGTTGCGACGAAAGAGTGCGACGCATCATGCAAAGCATAATGCCGGCGAAGATGACGCAGGCAGTGGAGCCAAGAACGAGCCAGCCTGGCCAGCGTAAGTCACTGACAAAGAGGAGAATGTCGACAAGGAAGGCCAGGAGGGTGACCAGGAACGTCGGGATGCAGAGGATCAATAGCGTCAGCAGGTATGCGGCCGAGTTACCGGCCTCCCTGAAGTGCGCAATGACAGCCAGCACCATCATGATAAAGGTCATGCCGCAAGCCACGACGTGGACAATGAGGAGATTTGCAAGAGACGAGCGAGCCAGCGACGGAAAAGAGACACCGGCGTCCGCATAGCCCACAGAAATGCCCGAACAAGTATCTTTTTCAACGTTACAGTAGCCAAAGACGCCAAACTTGATATTTGTGTACTCGGGAAGATAGGGGGGGGGGAATGGGACGGGGGGAACCGGGGTGGACCCCAGGGGGGGGGGGATTAGGAGACCCACGGGGGGGGGGGGCGCTGCTTTGATTCGGGCGGCCAAGGGCGGGGGGGGGTGGGGGGGCCAGGGGGGGGGGGGGGGGGGATTGCTAGCGCTTTACTGGGAAGTAGGGGGGCTGCGTAGTTACTGTGGAGGCCCTGTGGAGCTGGTGGGAGCCTCTGGAGCCAGTGCGGATGCTACTGGGAGTGCTGAGCCACTGGCGGTGGGAGCTCGGATCGTTGGGTCAAAGCTGACTGGGCTGGGCTCTGAAACTGGGACTGAGACTGGACCTGGCCGGGCACACGCAAACCTGGGATGGGCTATAAACAGGGAAAATCAAGCGGGGAGCAATTCTATCCTGCCAAATAGCTTCGCAATTTGCGCAAATTTAGAGGAGTTGGTAGGAGGGAGACTCGAAAATGTGTCTGGGGGATCGAGTAAAGCGCCTGCTAGGGTGGAATGCACGAGGGTGGGGTGGGCTTTTCTTAGTAGCGCTGATTCAGGGGCAGCGATTTTTTGGAACAGGGAAAAGACGCGGCGGAGTGAGGTAAAGGAGGTAAAGAGGGAGGCAATGACAAAAAACCTGCTGCTATTCAAGACGAAAACGTGCGAGGTTTCCACGGTTTGGCCTGGGCGGGGATCTACTCAAGTACAGCCACCTCCAACGGCCCTGTTTTCCACCTGCCGTTTTGAGAGGCGCGCGGCCCCTGGATTGCCGGCACAAGCTGGGAGATAAGGGTGGCTTGCGGAGTTAGTGACATGTGTAGGGAGGTTAGAAAGGTTAGGGTGGAAAGGCCATAAAGGTGGCCTAGAAAAAGACAAATACAAAGAATATCTACTCTGGCTGTACGGTGTGTGGCAAATTTCGCCATAGGGCAGTCCGGCACGACAGATTGCCAGCCGGTTCGGTCCCCATGCAACCGCTGCACCCCCCCCCCTGGTTTCTTTGGGGCTGCTCATACGGCAGCAGGCACAATGACGCTGCGCCGTGCAGAGCACTGTAGCGGAAATCTAGCGCGCAATCGCACAATCCTCCGATGTCTGATCGTACCACCTTCAAATATCCATTACATTTGTGTATTCTCGCAAATAATATTTGGAAACCTTGACTGCCAGCCACCAAACCTTACTACTCTGTTGCAGGCTGAAACGCGCACTTCCAAACAGGGCTGAGGCGCAGAAACGTGCGGCTGTGACAGTGACGACAATCCCCGTCTCTGCATCACCATTTTACACATATTACGCTGCATAAAAATTGTCAAATAAATACGCTACTTAAGTCTTGTTACCCTGCAGCTCATCGAAAAAATTATTAGCCCCGCCAAAAAAATTCCAGGCTCGTCACTATGGCCCGACAGCATTTCAGGTTCGACGATGACTCGGCTAGCGGGGCTGGGGGCCTGGTAGTTAAAAAGCTGCCTGGCCCTGTCTCTTTGCAACGGCTGAACGGAATGGTGGGCAAAAAGAGCGCCAAAAAGGCGCCCAGGGGCGCAAATGGCAGTTACCGCAAGTCTCTGCGGGACAATGCCGTCAAGGCGCTAATAAAGAACCAAAATAAGATCTCTGTTGCCTCCGGGAAGAAGGTGGTGGACTTTGGAGATGATTCCGATAACGAGGAGGGCGCTCGCGACGAATCGGAGCCGGCCTCCAAGCGCATCTCGGCCGAAATCACAGCTCAGCGCACACAGCTGCCCATGTATCGGGCCGGCCGCCAGGTGCTGGAAATCATCAAGAAGCATCCCGTGACGATTCTCGTCGGAGAAACCGGCTCGGGCAAGTCGACCCAGCTGCCGCAGCTGTTGCTGGACGCGGCCCACGGCAAGGAGCGCATCGCCGTCACGCAGCCGCGCCGCGTGGCCGCCATCTCGCTGGCGAGCCGTGTGGCCCAGGAGCGGGGCGACGAGCTCGGGCGCACTGTCGGCTACTCGGTGCGATTCCAGCAGCAGCAGTCTGCCCAGACAAAGATAAAGTACTTGACAGACGGTATGCTGCTGCGCGAGCTGCTGCTCGACCCCATGCTTTCCAGATACACCACAGTCATTTTGGATGAAGCCCATGAGCGCACTGTCATAACCGACATTTTGATGGGCCTGCTCAAACGGCTGCTGCGGGGACCGCGCCAGGGCTCGCTCAGGGTCGTTGTCATGTCTGCTACGCTGGACGCCGACAAGTTTGCAGCGTTTTTCGGTGACAGCGAGTCGCAAAAGGCTCCAGTGCTCTACGTGGAGGGCCGTACACATCCTGTGCAGCGCTACTACCTTCGTACGCCGGTCGACGATGTTGTCACCGGCGTCTGCCAGGCAATTGCCCACGTGAACCGGTCGTTTCCAAATGGCGATATCCTCGTCTTCTTGCCCGGCCAGGACGAGATTGATAAGTGTGTGGAGCGCATTAATGGCCTCGTAGCAAAGGCTGAGAAGGCCGCCAACCCCAAGGTGCCATTGCTCTCGGCACTGCCTTTGTACGCGTCGTTGGCCCATGAGCTGCAACAAAAGGCCTTTGAGCGCGCTCGCCCAGGATGCCGCAAGGTTATCCTTGCGACCAATATTGCGGAAACCTCTTTGACGATCTCGGGCGTTCGCTACGTCATTGACAGCGGTCTGCGCAAGGTCAAAATATGGAAGGCAGAACTTGGCATGGACACGCTTCTCACCACGTCTATTTCCCAGGCTGCGGCGTCGCAGAGAATGGGTCGTGCTGGCCGTGAGGCGCCGGGCGTCTGCTTCCGTCTCTTCACCGAGGACACGTATCTGCACGAGCTTCCTAAGCAGACCGAGTCGGAGATTATGCGATGCGACATAGCTTCCACGATACTCATGCTCAAGCGCGCTAACGTTAACAATGTCATGGACTTTGACTGGGTTGAATCTCCGGGACGCCAGGCTATTGCGTCGGCCCTTATGAAGCTGTATTCCTTGCGAGCCCTCGATGACAGCGGCCGAATCACGCAGCTGGGACAGCAGATGGCCGTTCTGCCAGTGTCTCCGCACCTGGCTGCGGTTCTTTTGCAGGCTAAGAAGACCATCCCCGAACACTTCCAGGTTGTAATTGACATTGCTGCCTGTCTGTCAGTGGAGGACCTGCTTGTGAACCCGCACCCTGATATGCGCGACGAAGTCAACGAGAAGCGCCGGGCTCTGTTTGGCAGTGGTCGTACATACGGCGACCTCATTATGCTTAAAGAAATGTACGATAAGTATCGGGAGCTCGCACCAAGCGAGCGAAGGGAGTGGTGCAAGTCGGTCGCCGTCAACTACCGTTCTGTGGGCAACGTTGAGCTGGTACGCAAGCAGCTGGCGCGCTACGTGCAGTTTGAGCTTGAAGACGATGACGAGACGGCACGCCCTGTTGTCGACTACTCGACTATTGTCAAGGCCTTTTTGTACGGGTTTGTTGGCAACACGGCGCTTTCGTCAACGGATCGCAAGTTCAAGACAGTCCTGACCGGCCAGACGATCTCTATTCATCCGAGCAGTATGCTCTTTGGCCAGAAGCAGACGTGTATCATGTATGTGGAGTATGTGTACACTACTCGGGGCTACGCTCGGACGGTGAGCCCCGTGAAGGTTGAGTGGCTGCAAGAGATTGCGCCGCATCTACTTGGCCGAAAAGAAGCGTAATGTATTTATAGAAGCAATTAATGTATTATGAGAATATACTGGCTGCTTGCAAATGGCTCGGCGCAGTTCGTCAACGCTAGGCAGTGAGCAAAGCGAACATGTGTGAATAGCGGGCCAAGAGTCTACGTGGGGTGCTAGACACGGAGCCGACCGCGACCAGGGCCGGAGACCGACTCTTGGACGGGGTTTCAGCGGCCAGGACCGGCGCCTGGCACCGACGGAGCACTGCCGGTGAAGGCTCTCATGCTGGATCTGGGGAATAGATGGGGCACTGCCCCACGAGCAGCTAGCTCGCCCGATAGTACACACGTGGCTCGGGGTTGACACGGGGTGGCTGCTGCATCGAAGCCGGGGCTTTCGACGTGCAGTGCGGCGGCGACTCTGGTTTGTGTGTCACACTGAATTTGGAATTGCTTTTTTCCTTGACACCTTGCCTTTCATCATATATCATCAGGAGGGGGAGCGACGGGGTTAGGGCGCCGATCACATTGCTTTTTGTTGGGGGATTCTTGGGCGAAAGCCCGCCCCGCGCACAGGCACCTGCGCAGTAGTTGCTTTTTGCGTCCGCAGAGACCTGCACCAGCGCCGTCGTCGTTTGTGATTCTCTCCATAAGCTTCCCAGGAGTCATTTACACACCTGCCCTTATCCCACACACACCACGCTCTGCGCCCCCCGCACGTACCCGCTAGTTTCCAGCCCGACCACGTCATTCGTGAGTGATTTAGTAGTGAAAGCAGCTGTTGCGCCCCTCCCCCGTTGATAACCTCATCTCTGCCAAGCGCCGAGCTGTACGCCACTCCGAGGCAAATAGATCCCGAGATCCTAGAGGATAGATTGGCTGGTCAAGTGGGCAAGTGAGCGAGTCAGATTCACTCCATTCTGCTTTCCCCGCCTTCTTCATTTCCGTCGCTCATCCCCTCCTAGCTCATTCCTTCTTATTTTACCTCCCGTCTTTAATCTCTCTTCCCCCCCTCCCCCTCCTCTCCTCATCCCATTCATCCCAGTTGCTCCTTTCCCAACCAGCCACGCCGTTGACCCAAAAAGTACCCAAGCGTCACAAACAGCATCCGGCAGCTTCTTCTCCCAACCGCGCCAACCGACCGCCAACCCAACCGCGTGGCCTCGCAGCTAGAGCTTCCGCCAACCTCCCAAAGCTTTTTCCACAGCCCACCGGCCAAACTTGACTTGTCAACTCCCCACCACCTCTGCCAGCACCATCAGCAAATAGGCAAAAACGGAGACCAAGCTTCAGACGTTGCCCTACAGAAAGCACATTCCACATCTGGTTATTGGACCTTCCGAATATCTCCCAAGGCCTGCCTGCCCATCTGACCGCCTCTTTTTCGCGAGCGACGCAGACGTAGCCCCCCTACACAGACAGTACTCCCCCTTCCCCCAAAAAGCCACGAAAAATGTCAGTACCGGCCCTCTCCACCGCCAGACAGCAAAACGGCTCGTATCCTTCGCTCCCGCAGCCGCCGAATGGCTCTCTCATGAATGCCACGCGCTCCCCAGCTCTCCAGCACCAGCCACACCAGCACATGGCTCGTCATACCCCGCCGATGCATCCCTCGGCTCTTGCCGCGCACTCGCAGGCCCCCGGTCAGTCGGCCCCGCCGCCTCCCGGCCAGCTTGTCCAGCAGGCGCCGCCACCGCCTCAGCTCATGTCTGCGCCGGCCCCGGCGCAGCTGACACCGCAGGCCGCACACCAGCAGCCTCCGCAACAGCAGCAGCAGCAGCAAGCCCCTGCCGGTGAGCTTACTGCCTGGCAAAAACTACAGCAGGCCACCGACGATACGTGGATGATTGTCGGACGCACCGCCGAAATGATGGGCGAGACAGAAAAGGCTATTGCCTGCTATGAAAACGCTCTAAAGTACACCCCGTATTCGGTGCCAACGCTCAATGCCCTGGCAAACCTGTATCGCTCCAAGGAAAAATTCGCCAAAGCCGTTGATTACTACCAGAATGTGTTGTCGATTGCGCAGAACTCGGGCGAAACCTGGGGCTCGCTCGGCCACTGCTACCTCATGATGGACGATCTGCACAAGGCGTATTCCGCCTATCAGCAGGCTCTTTACCATCTGCAGGACCCTAAGGATCCCAAACTGTGGTACGGCATTGGTATCCTCTATGATCGCTACGGCTCGCTCGAGTACGCTGAAGAGGCCTTCTCCCAGGTCATGGACATGGACCCCAACTTTGAAAAGGCCAATGAGATTTACTTCCGCCTGGGCATCATTTACAAGCAGCAGTTCAAGTACCAGCAGTCTCTCGAGTGCTTCCGCTACATTCTGCACTCGCCTCCCTCGCCGCTCACTGAGATTGACATTTGGTTTCAGATTGGTCACGTCCATGAGCAGCAGAAGGACTACCCTCAGGCGAAGGAGGCATATGAGCGCGTGCTGCAAGAGAACCCCAACCACGCCAAGGTGCTCCAGCAGCTTGGATGGCTCTATCACCAGCCGGCCAACACAGCCTTCTCCAACCAGGACATGGCCATCACGTACCTCATGAAGTCGGTCAACGCTGACCCCGAGGACGCTCAGTCTTGGTACCTACTGGGTCGCTGCTACATGGTGCAGCAAAAATATCAAAAGGCCTATGAGTCGTACCAGCAAGCAGTGTACCGCGACGGCCGCAACCCGACATTCTGGTGTTCCATTGGCGTACTCTACTTCCAGATTAACCAGTTCAAGGATGCTCTTGACGCTTACACAAAGGCCATTCGTATCAACCCCTACATTTCGGAAGTTTGGTACGACCTGGGCACGCTCTATGAGTCGTGCAACCGCCAGTTCGACGATGCCTTTGATGCATACACTCGTGCCGCCGAGCTTGACCCCAATAATCCACACATCAAGGCTCGTCTCGAGGCGCTACGCGCTGCCCAATCTGGCACCCCTTCGTCGAACCACGCTCCGCCGAGACCGCAAGATGTGAACCCACAGTCCTATGGCCCTCCAGCGGTTGTCTGGGACCAGCAGCATGCCGCACAGCAGCCAGGCCAACCACCACAGCCACCGGCTCAGCAGGCGCCGCAGGCTCAGCAAACCGCGCCGGCTGCGCCGCCGCCACAGCACGCAACGCCGACTCCTCAGCAGCAGCACCCACCTCAGCCAGGGGTCCAGTCACATCAGCAGCAGCAGCAGCAGCAGCACGCCCAGGCGCTGTCAGCGGCAGCCCCTGCTTCGCACCAGCCTCTGCACCACCACCAGGCCCAGGCTCCACAACACGCGCCAGCCCACCAGGCGCCACCGCCGAATCTGCAAAATTCGCAGCCACTGCCTGCGCCCTCGCACCAGCTTCACGCTGTTCCACAGGGCCAACCTCAACCACCCGCCCAAGCAGCGTACCAGCCACAGCCGCAACATCAGCAGGCGCCGCCGCCACCGCCGTCTTCCACGTCACCACCGGCTGACGAAAAGACCAACGGTCATGTGCTGCCCAAGCTGCAACAGTCTTCGTATGCGCCTAGCCAGCCCGCGCAGCCGGCAGGCTACCAGCCGTACGTTCCACCGCTCACGTCCGAGTCCCAGACCAAAAGCACTGTGCCGAGTATGAACACTCGGCCAGCGAGCCCTGGAGACGTTTCCACGACACAGCCTGTGATTCCCCCGGTCACAGAGACGCCTCCTCCCTTACAAGCACAGCAGGCGTCGCCGCCGGCCCCGGTTGCGGTTGCAGCTGCCGCCGCACCGATAGCCGCGCCACCAGTACATGTGCCGGCTCAGGCGCTTGCCTCGTCAGCTGGCACGTCTGTGGCTCCGTCTACGGTTGCGACACCACAGCCGCAACAAATGTCTCCGCCAGTGCCTAGCCCTGGACACCAGCCGTCGCAGCTTGCTGCCGCTGCGCCAGTGCCTGCAGCGCCTACGGCTGCCGAGCAGCAGCCCGCCTTTTCATCCACCCCGGCACCGCCGCGACCGTCGTCGAGTCTTGCGGAGCCTGCCGCTCCTGTGGGAGAAGCTCAAGCAGCTGCGGAGCAGCCTGTGCCTGCCCCTGGGTCCGTTTCTGAAGCTGCGGGGGCTTCTGCCCCTGCTGCCGCTGCCCCTGCTGCCGCCACTGCTGAGCCAGTCGCTGAGCCGGCGGCTGAGCCCGAAAATGGGGCTGTCAACGCACCGCCACCCACAGCTGGGGTCAAGAGAGTGGCCTCGTTTGACGCCAACAGCAAGGCTGCGAAGCGTCCGAATGTGGAGGTGGAAGCGCTGCAGCGCTCAGTGGAGGAGGATTCCGACTATGATGCCGATGAAGAGCCAAAAGAGAGCCAGCCTGACGCCGCGCCGGTGGCCGAGGTGAGCGAAAAGTCTGCTGAGCAGGCGCCAGCTGCGGATGCTCAGACCGCCCAGGAATGAGACTAGCAAGAACGATAAAATAATGTCAATGTATCAGGTGAGTAATCCTGCGGTAGCGGGCAATACACTATGCGAGCGTAGGAGGGTGTGGCCAGGAGGATGTGGCCAAGAGCGTGGACCAGCGTAGGAGGGCGTAGCGGAGGGCGTAGCGGAGGGGTGGCCCAGATGTAGCGAAGGGGTGGCCCAGAAAGTGGCTCGCTCGTCGCTCATTCGCCCACTCATCGCTCCGCTCCCTTTAGTCCCATTTCTTCTCTGCACCCCACCATGCGCTTCCCGGGGCACTGCCCCAATCCAGGACTTTGGGACACGCGCGTCCGGACCTAATTTCCACCTTCCCTCCTACCCTGAACCGACGGACGTTTTGCACGATGCACAGCGCGCTCCCCAATGACCGGTACAAGGTGAAGAAGAGGCAGAGCTGGCGGAGCTATTTCGGGCAGGCTCCGGGCGCAGTTCTGCGGGTGCTGCGCAAAAGCCACCACCACCGCCAGCAGCGCTTCGTGGGCCTCGCTGTGGTGCTGCTGCTGTTTCTGCTGACATTTGTGGTAATTTTGCCCTCGCGCTACATTTCCGGGCCGACCCTGGTGCGGCCGGGGTCACCTGACCCGCGCTCCTTCTCGGTGCTGCCCGCGTCGCCGTTCGACGCCGACACGCGGGGCTCCGGCGGCTCGTGGTTTGGGCGCAAGGCGCCGTACGTGCGGGTCTCCAACGGCGCCTTCTACACGGTGCTGACCCGGGAGCCCTACATCTACCCGGACATGTCGCTGATTGGCCAGTACCGGACGTCCAAGACGATTCCCATCTCGCCCAGCAAGGTGGTGGAGTCGACCCGCTACGGCGTCATTTTCGACCCCAAGCTGGCCGGGCCGCGGCTCGTGATGGTCGTGGCGCTCGACTCGCAGCGCTTCTCGGCCGAGTACCTGCGCAAGGTGCTCGCCGACCGCCGCGCGTACTGCGAGCGCCACGGCTACGGCCTGTTTGCGCGCTACGTCCAGGACTTCCCGGACCGCGACTTTGCGGCCGTGCACATTGTACGCGACGCCATGTACTCGTTCCCCAACGCGGACTGGATGTGGTTTCTCGACATGGATGCCGTCATCATGCGCCCCGCGGTCGCCATTCTCGACCAGATCCACCCAGCGTCGGCGATTGCCGCGCAGAAAAACATCCCCGTCGTCCCGCTCGACGGCGCCATCCGCACCTACAAGAAGGTCCCCAACGACATGATGCGCTTCTTTGTGTCGCAGAACGACCGCGGCGTCTCGACAGCCTCCTTCATTGTCTCCAACGACGCCCTGTTTGGGCACATTATGTTTGACCACCTGCGCGACCCGCTGCAGGCGCGCTACCAGGGCTTCTTGGAGGACAATGCGTACCGGCCGCTGGACTCTGCCGTCAGCCACCTGCTGCAGTGGCACCCGGCGTTCCTGGCCCGCACCGCCGTGCTGGCGCCCCAGGTCCTCGGCACCGGCCCCGACGACGGCGCCGTCGTCAAGGGCCAGGCCTACAAGGCCGGCGACTTTGTGCGCCTAATACACTCCACCAACGAGAAGAGGTGGCCGGGCGTCGAGGCCGTTGTCAACGAGTACAACAAGTACTCGATGCTGGTGGACAGTTCATAGCATTAATTTATAGGCCCCCAGGCCATGACATGCAGGCTCTGCGCCACGACGAGGGCACCGCCCAGGCCGTCAGGTCGACTCTGCTACGTGGTATCGGCCTCCGGCCCGGCTGGGGCCCTGCCCCAGACCCCGTAGTGCTCGCTGCGCTCGCTGCCAGGCGCTGGCTCGCAGGGCAATGTCCTGTGACTACAGCAGCGCAGCGGGCACTGAAGGGATCTAACGGCTGAGCCCTGGCCGCCGAGGGCAAGCCCAGGGGACTCCCCCAAATTTTCGGCCCGACGTGGAGCCCGCTCGCTGCCCTGCTCGCTGAGAGCCACTAACCCAGGAGTCGGCAAAACATCCTTCGTAGTCCGCTACGTCAAAAACACTTTCCAGGAAGGCAACGCGTCCACCATTGGCGCGTCGTTCCAGGCCAAAAAGGTCGTCTGCGACGACTGCGTCATCCGCCTGCAAATATGGGACACTGCCGGTCAGGAGCGGTTCCGCTCCATGGCCCCCATCTACTACCGCTCGGCTTCCTGCGGCATTCTCTGCTACGACATAACATCCGAGGCGTCTTTCAAAGCCATGCATTCCTGGCTCATGGAGCTCAAACAGAACCTTGACAACAGCATCATTATACACATTGTCGGCACCAAACTCGACCTTGTCAACGCCGACCCCAGTCGGCGACAGGTGCCGTTTGAAACGTGCCTGGCGTACGTCACGTCCGAGCTTGGCCCCGAGGAGGCTGTCAACGCGTGCCACGAGATATCGGCGAAGGACGACGAGGGCGTTGAGGAGGTGTTCCAGATCATCACGCGCAAGATTATCGACCGCCGCAGAAGCATCCAGAACCGCTACGCCGAGCAGGAGGACCGGCGCCAAACCATTTACTTGCACAAGGAGGACGATGAGGTGGCCAGAAGCTGCTGTTAGCGGCATATCTATTTATGTATATCACATTGCTGATTTGTATTCAGGGGCTAGCGCTGGGCCCACGGTCCGTGCAAGATGGCAGCTAGCAGCCCTAGCCAGAAGAAATGTAAATTCATTTTCCTTTTTCCCCAGCTCAAACTGCCCTCCTACTTTCCGGTGTCCCCCCTCCCCCCAAGCAGGTGGGGCAGCGCCCCACATATTTTTCCCAACCCAAATTTCAACTCACCTTCTTCACTCACCGATGGCTGACAGCTTGGACAGGCTCAGAAAGCTTCTGCTGGACGGTGGTGCGCTACGGTTGGTCGATGCGCTGGGCGCAGAGGCCGAAATTGGCAAAGCTACTGCTCTCGTCTTCCCCGATGGCTCCTCTGTCGAGCTCTCGACCCCCACAAGACTCGTCATTGACGGCACGCCAGTCAATGTCAAAACCGTCGTCAACTGTTGGTTGACACGTGAGATGTCGCTGACTGACTACATGACCGCCTCTGAAGAAGCCGAAGTTGATCACCTCAACTTCCTGGAGCGAACGGAGCTTATTTCGTGGCTTGGAGGTGCCGACTCGGAGCTGGTGCCAGCGCCTTCTACGGAGCTGAAATCCCAAATATACGTGAACCCCGACGAGCGGGCGCTGGTGGATCACAATACTGCGCTGAGAGGTGAAAAAACCGGTGATTTTACAACGATCTCCAAGGAGTGCAAGCGCCGCATCATCGCACCTTTCAAGCAGTCGGCAAAGTCGTCCCGCGGCAAGTTCACCGAGCCTCCAGCCCCTGCGACGAAGCAACAAAAGCAGCTCAAGGATCCCATTATCATTTTGCCCTCGGCCCCTTCGTCTCTCATCAATATGACTAATGCCAAGCGGTTTTTGGAAGAACGAGTGTTTGAAGAGGCCGTGGCCTCTGCCGGTGCCCAGGACCTGCAGATGCTGAGTCGGGTGTCTCGTCTCAAGAACACCAAGTTTGTCATTGTCGACAAGGTCGACAAGTTCAAGCCAGAGTACTGGGACCGCGTGGTTGCCGTCTTTTGCACAGGACAGGAATGGCAGCTGCGCCCGTACCGCTGGAACGACCCTAATGTGCTTTTCCACAAGGTCAAGGGCTTTGCCCTCAAATACAAAGGCGAGTCGATTCCTGACACAATTAAGCACTGGAACGTGGAGGTGATTGAGCTCGACAGGCACCGTCGTTTCCGCGACCGCGAGGTGGTAGAGAAGATTTGGGACGGAATTCAAAAGTGGATGGTCATGACTGGCTGGCCTGTCAAGGAGTAGCATGTAGACTAATAGTGATGAATGAAAATGAGCGGACAACATCGGCCGGGGCCTTGTTTTGGTAAAGCTGACTTCTCGGCAACTGGATCATAAGCGACAAATAGTTAGATTAGGGCAGGAAGCGTTGCCGCCCCCATGGGAGAGGCATTTTTCAGGGGGGGGGGGGAGATTCCCTACGCTCGTTCATTCCTGGGATCTGCTCTTCAGCCAACTCAATATCTCGTTGGAAGCCAAGCCCCTCTCCGTCTCACACTCCTTTCTGCTCAGTCACAAAATAAATACATTAAAATCTCTCCTTCATGCGAGAAGAAATGCTACGGAGATTGCCGTAAATCTTTCCTGGCGGCGAACCCAAAATCAGACTCACTATCGTGTCTCTGGCAATACGAATATTCTGAAATCCACCGAGGATGTGGATCTTGGAGTCAGCCACAACCACACGGGTGCGCGAGGCGTTCTCAATGGCATACTTGGTCTTGCCGTCCTTTCCGGCAATACGGCCAATAGCACGACTCAGATGGTCTCCATTAAGCGTCTTGACGTCCTTGACTTCAAAGGTGTCAATGTAGAGGTCGTCTAAGCGCAGCAGAGCGACAGCATCGTCAATGTCAAAGCCGAGCATGAAGGCACGCAAAAAGTCGGCTCCCTTCTGGATAGCACCGGGATCAGTGGTCTGTTTGCAAGTACGGATAAGGACCTTGCGTCCTCTCGGATCCATCTTGACCTGCAGGTGCAGGTGCTCCACCAGCGGCTGATAAATCTTGAGCCAGGTGTTTTTGAGCGGCGTGAAGCGGTGTGGGGGAACGAGAATCGTGCGGGTTTCGGGCTTGATTCTCTCAGCAGCAGCAACCACTGATGGGAACTGCGGTCGGCCCTCAGCATCCACAGTCACCTTGCCAGAGCTTGATACCTGCTCCTTCTCCTGGTCCTGAACCTGCACGTCCAGTGGAGCAGCAGAGTCGATCATGACTTCGTCTTCTTCTGGGGCGGCAACAGCCACTGACTGGACCTCGGTGACGGTCTCAGCAGGCTTCTCCTCGACTTTTCTAGCCGTAGGAGCAATCATTTTGTGTTTTCTATGTGTGGAGTATGCTGAAATTTTCAAGCCTGGAATTTAATTTTTTGTCGCCCAATTTTTTTTTTTGATAAGGCTGAAATTCTGGGGCACTGCCCCACTATAGCCCAGGGAAAAGGTGGAAGCCGATCAGGAACGCCGTGAAAGTAACTGGCCAGAGTTAGTGGTTAAGCTAATATACATTGCAGTAAGTACATAATAAGTTAGGGGGTCATCGAGATGCAAAAATTAAGAAGATGACAATGCAGCGGTTAGGGCTGGCCGAGATGCGACTCCAGCCCTGGATACGGAGTGCCAGTTATACTCGCAAGTGTGTCCACACCTTCTGTTTTGCGTGCAAAATTCTTGAGCATGCTCCAATACGAATCAGAGGAGGCCTCCGCCTTCTTGGCAGAGTTGGCCACTGCAGCAGACAGTAGAGAGCGCGTGCGGCTCTGATCGCTGTGCACCGAGGACGGAGTTGCAGTCACAGTGTCGGAAACAATGCTGGTAGAAGAAACATCGCCGCTACGCAGACGAGACATGAAGGGCAAAGCAGGATGGTCGGGAGCCGTGGATGTCGTTGTTGCCGACGCAAACGTCACGTTGGCGGCGGAAAAAATGCTTTCGTGGGACGTGGATCGACGTAGCACGGGCGACAGCTCGACAGCGAGGGGTAATGGGCTCGGTGATGTGGGAGAAATGCTGAGATCAGGCTCGTCAATGTGACGAGGCGCTGGGGTAGAGGTCCGCATCGTAAAATCCCATTCAAGTGAGACACTATTACGGAGATTCTTCGTGGGTCTATCTTCGCCAAGCATGAGACGGACAGTATGTTGGTAGTCCATGCCAAATCGGAGTCCAGACATTGGAGCCGGGGTCGTAGGAGCCGGTGCAAGCCCTGATGGAGCAGTAACAGCCGGCTTGGGATTTTCTTTGGCAACACCCGTAGTGACAGATGTGGTAACCGTAGCTGGCGTAGACGATGTCATTTGCAGAGAGCCCCGGAAAAGATCCTCCAAGCTTCGTGCAGCTGTCGGTCTTCTACCCGAGGCAAACCTAGCCGGTACCTTCTTTGTTTGTGATGCAGTGTCTGGCAGCAGCATGGGAGACATGAGGACTGAATCAAATTGATGATTGTAGCCTCGTGAAGGCGTGTGCGGAGACGCCAAACCATTGTGGATGGAAGTATGAGATACATTTGCTTTTGAAACAAGCCCTGTTGATTCCTCAACATCTAGAGAAGAAGCACTGCTGTAGTTGGCCTCATCGTGGGTATCTTCGTCTTCCTCGTCAATTGTGGACGAAATCATGGACACTTCACGGGAGCGCGTGCGGGCATGGTTGAGGGAAGATCGCCGTAGGCGAGACGGAGTCGAGGACGAGTCTGGCGTGAGATAGGTGACGACAGGCGCTGGAGGAGTGGACAGCGGGGTGAGAGGTGTGCACGGAGATTCTGCTTTTCCAGCCACGACTGTTGAATTGCGGGGAGTTGGCTGTGTCTTGGAGAGTGCCAACTCAGTTTCTAACATTTCATATTGTTCGGAGAGCTTTTCGAGCTGTCGTTCAGACTTTCTCCAGCGTATGTCCGAGTCTCTCCTGGCACTGTCTGTTGTACAAAAGTCTTGCAGAAGAGCTTCGCGTTGAAGCTCAAGCTGTGCGACCTGGGACTCCAGCGACTGCGTGCGAAAACAAATGAGATTGATTTTTGACAAGCGCGCGTGGGTCGATTCGAGTTCTCCTGAAAGGGTCTTGATACGGTCGTCGGATGAGGTCAGCTGCTCGTGGTTACGCTCAAGCTCCTCAATCAGCTCCGAGTTGGAGCCAAGAAGCACAGAGTTTTGATGGTTGAGGGCATCGAGCTGGTCTTTAAGGCGCTCAATCTCTTGCAGCATTTCGCGCTTTTCGGCGGCAAAGGCCTCGGCGGCAAGCTGTTGCTCGCGAAGGAGAGCGTTGCCAAGGGCGGCAGCGGTGGCCAGATCGGCCTCAAGAGAGGCGATATAGGCGTCGCGCTGAGCGAGGTCGGCAGAGGCGGCAGTAACGCGAAAAGGACGAGATCCAGGAGGGGATCCAGAAGGAGGAGGGGTTGTCCGGCCGCAAACGAGAGATGCGGCAAAAGGTGAGGAGTGGCGAGGAGTCGTCTGCTCGTCGAGCGGATGCATAAAACAGGGCTTCTCCAGCCTTTTATACCGAAGGCTAGGGTTGGATCTGTTTTGTGCCTGAGAGAGGCACTGCAGAAAGAGGAATGGCTACCAAAATAATATTTCCGCAGGGATCGAGCGCAAAATTGAGGGCCGGAGCGTGGGTTTGAGGCAGGCAAGGCAGGCTGGGGCCGACAAAGTTGTGTGGTTTTGGAGTTCCAGTGACAAAATAGGAAATGACTGGAATGCTGTGGGCTGTAGGTGGATGGTTTGGGAGATGTTTGAGGTGAGGCTTTGGGGTCACTGAGTATTGGAAACTGCTGGATGGATGGCTGATTACTGGAGAGTTTATTGGCTGCAGTGCGAGCCGGTGATGCCCAGCTGAGTGGTGTGTAAGACGGATGGTTTGAGGAACCGCTCGCTGGCTTTGAGGGGAGTGGCTGGCCGAGCGGTGTGTAATGAGGTAATCTCGGCACGACATGCTGGCGTGCCGTTGGGATGTTTTTTGCAGTGCGTTATGCGGCGGGCACGGGTATGGAATGCGAGAGGGAAATCAACGAGATCATAAAGAGAAGTTGATTTATACGAAATAGATGTCCGGTATATTGCTCACCAAAAAGCTACTAGTAATAAAACCTACCAGACAGCCTGTTCGAGAGTGCAAATCTCATCTACATACGCACATGGGTGTCGTCTATGTCAGATATGTGTGTGGAAGGTAGACTAATGTGCGGCTGTGCACAACGTCAAGGGGATTTGTTTCGAATGAGTTTGGAACGGAGGTTGAAGAGTGTTGGATGGAAAAGGGAAGGAAGGAACTAAATGTGCAAAGAGCTTGAACACTCATGCTCTGCCAACTTCCCGCGATAACATCTGTATCCACCGCCAGCTGCGGTATCTGCACCTCGAGCCCCAGAAAGCAGCAGGCACGCCAAGATATGCATAATGTTTACTGCATCGCACAAGCATGAGCCACATTGTAGCAGCGACTCAGCGGGGAGTCCATGCTGCACCTGAGTAAGATCTTTGGCCGCAATTCGCTGTGCTTTTCAACTGCAGAAAGACCACAGCACTGCTTATCACTGCATGTCACTGCAGGGATCGTCGTTGCAAGCATATTGAAGTTGACGAGGCAGCTTGGCGATGGGCTACGAACAGACCGGCACAGGTGCACGGGTGGAACCAATTCCGGAACGCACAAAAAGGCGCCTACTCACGGTAGCTTATCTTGCTGACTGGGATGACGCTTAGATCTGCCAACAGCGAACAGTGGGACGCCCAACCCTACACATAAACACCTTGTCGGCTGTTTCAAGGGATGGCGCTGACCGCGCGGCCGGCTGGCGAGCCTAGCATCAATAGAGACGGATTCAGACAGCTTGAAATGCAATTTGACAATTTCAGCAATTGCAGCACGGCACGGGAGCCATCAAGCACTAGCAACGCGCGATTATGGCTAGTCACTTAGCTTCCGCCCTATCAAGCCCAATTCCCACCAACGCTGCATGCTGACGCACCCTCAAAACCTTATTTTCTAGTGACAGTCTAGTAGGCAGCCAGAAGAGCTGGGAGAAAAAGCGTCAGGGGCTGGACAAATTTGACGAGGGAACCACTTTTACCGGAATTAACGGAATCAATGGTCCGGATTATCGGTCTCCAGCATCCTGGCGCTAGCTTTGGCGATCAGACTGCGTAGCCAACAGGGAGCAGCGGGCGTAGCGAGCAAGGCGGGTTCCACTGTGGTAAATGACCGCAAAACGTTGGCCAATGAAAGACATCGAACAGGGCAGGGCGAGACAACTTCGAGCTAAGGCGGGATGCCAGTAGGCCATACCAGCTATCCAGCTGGAGACACCTCAGTTTGTTCTTGAGTGGCCAGATAGTCTGTGCTGTGCCCCCACCGAGTTACTCCCATGTCCCTTAAGATAACTGACGCCGCATGCAAATCGCAGATCATGAGGCCAGATTATGCTGGATATTGCATGGGATGGGCAGAAGATCCTGCTATGTTGCCGCATTCATCATTATACCGGGGAACGTAGTGCTTGCACATGGAGAAGCAGTGTTTGCCACTGGGGATAAAGTCTGCTCAGGCATGAGGGACACGTGCATCTCTGTAGCTGGTCTCGGTTTCGGTTAAGGTACATGGGGTATTCTCAACAGCCGATTCTCAATGTGGAGCTCAATTAGGTAACTTTCCCCCGCTCGTGGGCTCGGCTAGAGGCCGTAGCCAAAATATATGACTGAGGAGCTCAATCGGGCAATTTCCCCACGAAACTCTGACCACCCGCCGCCTGACAAGAAGACCGCACGGGGCCACTACCGTTCGGCGCCGCCACCACTCTAAACCATTGATAGCCCGTTGATCCGCTTCAGACTATCTCAGCAGATTCTGCTATCATCATCAGCTCTTCATCATCGCAGCTCTCGGGCCGGGTGCCGGCGCACATTTTTTTGCCCATGCGCTGCACCAGCTTGGCAAGCGGAACAATGCGGGGGAATTCAACGCAGGGCAACACGCCAAGCCCTTGAAACTGTCAAAAAAAAAAGCGCTAGCCAAGGCTAATTTCTCATCAGTCGAAACCGCCCTGTTCACATCGGAGCAGCCGTGCGGCAAGTCCTTCCCATCTCGTGGATGTTTGGAAATCCCCGGCTCATTCCCGGCACATCCTTCCACTCTGAAGCTGTTCAGTGGGGCGGGACAGGAGTAGAGACCCCGACTGGACCCACCCGTCATCTGGGTGTGTGCGGGACAAGGGAATGTTGCTGCTCGTCCCCACAGTTCTTCAGAAACTCAACAAACTCAAGCTGCCGCACTTCCCCAGACTTTGACCAGGAATAACGTGCACACTAATGCAGCCACCCCACATCTTGCCACTAGCCTCTCTCAGTTCCCCCGCAATTTTTTTTAGACAGCTCGGCAGGTGCCTGGTTTGACGCATGCCCCTCTCAGTGCCTGCTTCCTGTTACGCATGCCCCTCAGTGCCTGCTTGTCGCATAGGCTCCTCGGAAGCCTGATGCATATGCATGTCTTGTCTCCAGACCCCGCCCCCTCTCACACACTGCCTTCCTCTGGCCCTTTATGCCCATTGATTGATGTTGGTGGGGCGTGGTCAAAGGCAGGAGACCCGTTCTAGCAACGACTGGTTGGCACAACATCGGGTGTTCTGAAACAAAAGCAAGCAAGGATTTGTCTCAATTTCAGATTGAGCGTCAACATAGGGTTCATTTCTCAACGCAGACCCGCCGGCTCTCTCGACCCCCTCTCAGTCCCGTATAGGGGATCAACAGTGCAAGGCGGGGGTTGACACAGAGCACAGAGAACTTGGTAAGCAGGTAGCCAATGCAAAACAAGGGCATCACGGTTGTGTTCATGATGCCGCTTTGTCTGGCGTGGGCACGGTATATTGGCATCTCACCCTCATCTCCGAGTCCCTGCTTCTGTACTGCCATTAGTACAGACAGAAGCGTCAAACCCCTTCCATGTTCCTGCAAGCAAGCCCTGAAGAGAGGTGGTGAGAGACAGAGAACCACTGAGTGTGGCACTCAATGTAAAATAATACGGCATGAAACATTCTCTTGAAAAGATCTTCGCATTCCCCTTATTAAGCTGCACCTACAGGATGGCGGATTAACGTCTGAAGACATTTTACTTGCGGGACTCTTCAGCCTTCATCTTGGTATTCTTTGGTTCTTCTCAACATACTTCTCATCCTAGTTTTCTTCGTTATTCGGATGTCTGCCGTAGACCTGTCACTCGCTCCATTGAAGCACATCACTATACTTGCCCTTTCGGGTGATGCGTCAAGGCGGCGCCCTCGGAGAACCCACGAGACGCGGCTAGCCGAATCGCGTGTGGGGTATCGTTACCCAAACTAGTGCCGCAAACTCCAACTAGAGACAGGCCGCCTCGCATATTGATGCTTGTAGACCTGTCCCGAAGAGGCCTGAACCGAGGGTTGTACAAATCAGGTGCACGATGAGTACTCTCTGGCTTGTTTCATCCAATTCGGCCGCACTCTTCACGTATTCGGGCCCCTCGCGCTCTCAAACTATAAAGACAGCGCTTTTTTCCCCACTCAACCAGTCCATCTCACTTCTCATGCTTGCCAAGCTTGTCGCTTCGGCGCTTCTCTTCTCCTCTGTCTTGGCAACCGCCATCATTCCGACGCCTCCTACAAATGACCCCTTCTACACTCCTCCCTCAGGCTATGAGACCAAGTACAAGGTCGGTGATATTATCACCTACAGAGAGACTCCCGTCCAGCTTGCCTCCATCATTGTTCCTGCGCAGGTGAAGGCTGCCTACCAGGTCCTGGTCCGCTCTGAGGACTCCTTTGGCAATCCAAATGCTATTGTGACGACGATTATTGTGCCACACAATGGTGACCCTTCTAAGCTTGTCTCTTATCAGGTTGCTGAGGACAATGCCTGGCTCAATTGTGCCCCCTCCTATCAATTGCTGACTGGTGTCATTCCAGATAGCACTGCCCAACCGGAATTCTTGCTCATCGCTGCAGCCCTTGACCAAGGATATACTGTGGTTACTCCTGACCACGAAGGCCCTAAGTCGGCGTTCATGGCCAACCACCAGGCTGGCAAAGCTGTTCTGAACTCCGTCAGAGCTGCTCTCAAGTCTGGCTCCTTCACTGGACTTGACTCGGATCCCACTACTGTCTTGTGGGGCTACTCCGGTGGATCTGCAGCCACTGGCTGGGCTGCTCTCATGGCTGAGAGCTACGCTCCTGAGCTCAAGTTTGCTGGTGCCTCTATCGGCGGTATCGTTGCCAATGTCACCGACGTTCTTGTCTACCTCTCAGGTACTCTTTTTGCTGGCTTTGCTATCAACGGTGTTGCCGGTATTGCCAACGAATACCCGGCTCTTAACAATCTTTTGCCTAGCTACTGGGCTAAGTCACAGTACTACAGGCTTGACCAGGCAAGGGGTCATTGCCTTGTGGAGTCTCTTGTCTTCAACCTCTTCTACAATATCTTTGCTTTCGTCAAAGGTGGCAAGCAGGTTCTTTACAACCCTGTGCTCGCCCCTATCCTCGCTGACCTTAACATGGCGCGTTCTGACTGGCTTCCAAACATGCCCATTTACATGCATCACGCCATCTTCGATGAAATTGTTCCTTATCAACCTGTGCAGGATCTCTATGACTTCTGGTGCAGCAATGGTGTCGACGTCACTTTCTCCAAATCCCTCACAGGTGGCCACATTATCGAGGCCGTTCTTGGTGCTGGCGGCGCTTTTGAATGGCTCAAGGACAGAATCTCTGGCAACCCCGTCAATGGTGGCTGCTCTGAGGTGACAAATATCAATAACTTGTTCACGCCACAGGGTCTGGATGGCTTCGGTGAGATTATCAAGGATGGTCTTTTGGCTATTCTGCAAGGCAACATTGGCCCTACCAATTATGCCCTGTTTGCTGCTGTTGGTTAAGCAACCAGACAAGAAATCGCTATACCCTGTATTTGTAATTAGCGTAATCAACCATTTTGCTCGATTCCCCCCAATATACTCAAATATGCGCTTTTCATGTTCTCTGAAATGCGCCGCTGACAAGGCTGCCCCACCATAACCCCACTAGATAACGATAAAAAAAAATTCCCACTGAAACTTATTTTGACCCCAGCCATCAAAAATGAGTATGGACTCCCGGGCGTATCTACAGTCCTACGGATGGATTCAAGGTCAGGGACTTCGAAAAGGCTCACTGGCCAAACCGATTCTGGTCAAACATAAAAAGGACCAAAAAGGCCTGGGCCACGACGCCGACATGCATGAGGCTTGGTGGGAACGGGTCTTTGATGGCCAGCTCAAAAGTCTGGATGTGACTACCAAGGGAACTGTTTCATTTGAGCAAAAGGAGTATTCAGCCACGGCTGAGAAATCTCAGAAATCAGCATTGTATTCAATGTTTGTTCCCGGTGGGCTGCTGGAGGGGTCAGTAGAAAAGCCTAAGGAGGAAGAGAACGGCCACAAAAAGGAGAAAAAGGATAAGAAGGAGAAAAAAGAGAGGAAGCAAAAGACTGAGAAGAAGGAAAAGAGGGACAAGAAGGAGAAGGAGAAGGTTAAGAAGGAGAAGGAGAAGGACAAGCGGAAAAAAGAAGGAAGCAATCTGGCTAAGACTGATGCAAAGTCCAAAAAAAACACCTCTCTTGCTGATATTAAAACCGCAGACAGCGGGAAAAAGTTGAGCAGTTCAACATCTAAGCGAGCGAAGAAAGTGCCGTCTAGTAAATCTGTCGATGATGTCAAAACCCCCAAAGACAAGGTCAAAAAGTCCAAGTCCAAGTCCAAGTCCAAGTCCGAAAAATCCAGCAGTAAGAAAAGCGCAAGCATGGCTGAGCTGGCGCTAAACATTGCGCTCTAGGGCACCCAGCAGCGTTGTGTAAAACACCTTTGCATATAAACTTTTGCATATAAACTTATTTATTCAATGAATCACAAAATGGACGACTATCTCCCTGGCGTGTGTTGTGCATAGAGGGCAGAGGATGATGGATCACAAAAATACGGTCGACAGCCAGAAGACGGCGGAGAAAGCAATGAAATATCAACAGAATATGCAAGACTGCCAAAAACCCCCCCTCTTTTTCCCCCTCATTTCTTTATCTTCTCTTATCTTCTCTCTACCTCCGACCTCACCCTCCACCCTGCCAACAGACACGCCCCGTCCCCGCATCACGCCCCCTAATATTGTTTCAGCTGCTAACAAACCATCCCGCGTCGAGAACGTGCCAGTCATCAAAACCAACTGATTCGGACCACTACCGACGGTGGGACGCAGAAACGACCATTTCTTCATCTGATTGGTCCATTCCACCCGTCCCCGCAATATGTCACTCAGTAACCCGCAGCTCTCAGCCAGAGAGTACTATGTACTATTCGCATGTGGCGTGCTGATAGCTCTTTACATTTGCTTCGTAATTGTCAAGTACTTATTGGGCTATCTTGTCACTATTTCACTCACACTCCTGCTTGTAGCCACAGGCTACGTGCTGGTGGCCCTCTCAATATCGGGG
Organism: Grinbergsozyma bentonensis; assembly: GCA_030561725.1. Taxonomy (NCBI): domain Eukaryota; kingdom Fungi; phylum Ascomycota; class Dipodascomycetes; order Dipodascales; family Trichomonascaceae; genus Grinbergsozyma; species Grinbergsozyma bentonensis. The sequence continues at coordinate 48,611 of JAKTYB010000033.1, read as the reverse complement.
CAGGCGCCGGACAAACGCCGGCCGCTTGCCGGAGTCAAAAAGCCAGCGTTTCTGACCTCTGACAAGTGGAAAACACCGGAGAAACCGGCTGAAAATGGCCCGCTTTTCCCAGAATCTTTTGTCCTCTCCACCTCGCTGGACCACATGCTGTCCTACATTGTCAGAGACTTCATTCTCTCTTGGTATCGCTCATTCACCCAGGATGAGGAGTTTCCGTCTCTGGTAGATTCTGAGATTCGCCATGCCGTCCAGCATCTTGGTGCCAGACTAGCACACGTCGAGTGGCCAGAACTGCTCATGGTGAAGCTCATCCCTCTCATCACCATACACTATAAGAACACAATGCGAGCCTCAGCCCGAGTCCGAGAAAAGTCTGCTAGTCGCAACTTGACACAGACAGCTGAGCTTGACCATGCAGTTGCTGCTGAGTACCCGGGGTTGCATCCTGCTGTAGCACTAAAGAACCTCAACGTCTCCAAAACCAAGTGGCTCAAAACGACGGTTCGCCGCATGCTACCGCTTCTTCTCAGCAACGACGAAGTTAACTCACCGGTAGTTCTTTCGCTGGTGGCAGATATCTTGTCATCGTCAGTGCTATTTCAAGTTGCGTCCATGCTGTCAGAATCAGACTTTTGGAATCAAATTGTGATCAAGTTTGCCAAGTCGACTATTCAGGATCAGGCTAGAGTCGAAAAATTGCGGCGAGCCCTGGATACTCATACAACAAAATCTATGAGACGCCTCACCATGTCGCGCAGTGGTCATCCTGGCACGCTAAGGCTCAGCCCCAGTGCAGACCAGTCCAAATTCGAAAAATTCCTGAAACAGCTTACATACTGCGGCTCTTTAGCAGAGGCAAAGCAAACGCGCTACTACATTTCCGTCCAGCTCAAGCGAAATGTCGAGGAGGTCAACCCCATATATCATCAGCGTCTCAAGATGGCCATGAACACAATTGACCACCGTATTACGGAGCTGGGCGGAAGGTCTGAATTTGTGACCGCCTCCGATGTCCACGACCCGAGAGAAGACTACACATTGCGACAAATGTTGAGTGATCCTGCATGCTGTTCTTTCTTCATGGAATTCATGGATCTGCGGCGTAAAACCAACCTCATCCAGTTCTGGCTTGCAGTGAACTCTCTTCGGGATCCTTTAGACGATGATAATGCATTAGAAGACTCTGAAGATGAAGCAGACAATGAGCTTGATCCTCTAGGGGGTCTTCAAACTGCAAATTCTGACAGAGCTAAAGAAAATTCCAAAATCACAGAAATGACCGACCTTGTTGACATTCGCCAAATATATCACGACCGGCTCATGAACGACCAGTCGATCCCCATTCCAGATGATCTCAGAGATAATATTCGCCTAGCTACACTCTCTGGAATTACTGTGGGTCAGTATCAAACGTCCAGGAAAGCACTATTCAAAGCTCAGCGCATCATTTACGAACTTCTTGAATCAAGGTACGTTCCAAAATTCAAGAAATCAGATAGTTTCACCAAATTTCTTGCGACTCCACGACTGGAAATGGAGATTGCTTATTCTAATGTGGACGGTTTACAAATAGACATGGGAGACGATGACCTGTATCAAGATCCGAAGAAACCCGTTATTGAAACAGAGCCGTCAGATGTGTACTCAGCTGTCGAAGAAGCCTTCAATGACATTATGACAGCATCTACAGGTGACATCAGTCAAAATGAAAAGCCAGCTAGCCCCATGTCTTCAAAATCTGATATCGAGGAAAAGTCCCTCTCAAGAAATTTATTTGGATCTGATGAAGAAGGCGATACTTCGATCGAGAGTAATTTGATCTTACATGAAACCGACGAACCAAGAATGGCTGCCCCAGGAGATCTTGGTCTCACGGAGGCCATTTCCAAGCTGTCGGCACAGATTGAAAAGTATGGGTCGCAAAAGCTAGTTGTTGAAGCAATGCTGCAGAAGGCTGAGTTAACAAACAATGTATCCGAAAGAAGAATTTTGGAAAAATCAATTGCAAGTATTGAACGAGCCATTCAAAGGAACGAGCTACAACGTCAACAGTACATTGTCCAAGAGAGTGAAAACAGTTTGTACGGTCGCAGTTCCATTCACATTCCGTCTTCAATGAGCACTAGGGATGTGAATGGCGATACATTTACGTTGTATTGCATTGAGGTGCAGAGAAAAGACGCCGAAGGGAATATTGTTGCAGGTTGGATTGTTGCTAGACGCTACTCTCAATTTGATAAGCTTAATGCTTATCTTCAAGTGAAATTTCCCGAGGTCAGAAAAATAAGCTTTCCGAAGAAGAGAACGATTTTGAAGCTACAGCCTAGAGCTTTGGTGGAGGCACGTCGAATAGCTTTGGAGTCCTATTTGCAAAGACTTCTCGTTCTCCCTGATGTGTGCAAAAATCAGCGCTTCAGAATGTTTCTGTCGTCGGATAATCTTTACAACAAAATTGATGAAGATGAGACCAGTGGCGATGAAAAAGGGTTGATCTCAGGGTTTGCATCTCCGAACCTCGCTGACGATTCCGATTCATCGACAACAGAAAGCGGTCTCTTTAAAAAATCATCGAGAAAAAATATGAGCAAGAGTATGTCTGCACTGAGTACTGGCCTCCAGCAATCCAACCTTGAAGCTGTCGACCTTGATATCAACACTCCACTCGAAGGAAGTCAGCCTTTTGTCCAACCGATTTGCGATCTATTCATGACTGTTTTTGGATCTAACAAAGGTCGAACATCGCTGCGCGGGAGGGCCGTGGTGATTGTTTTGCAGCAAATTCTAGGCGGCACTATAGAGAAAAGAGTGAGGGAGAATATAAGAAAGTTTGTATCATTTCAAGGGGCCGCTGACGCTATTGAAATGATCACAAACTCTCTGTGGCCCGGTGGTGAGAAAAAGCCTCCTGGTCAGCAGCGGACTGCGACTGAGAAGAAACAGTCTGCTCATGAGGCTCTCGTGCTGCTATCACAGTTGATCGACGGTGCCACTGCAAAGATTGTAGGGTCCGCAAGCTCTCAATATGCTTCAACAAACATTTTCAGAATGTATCAAAATGAGATCCTGAATGCTCATCTCATCTATAGCATTATTGATGTTGTGTTGCAGGAGGCGGTGCCTGAGCTGAAGTTGAAAGAAAACGAATAACTGGGAAGATAATAAAGGGAAATGGTACTATGTAGATATAGATTTTTCAAAAGAAGGCCATTTTGTAGATCGTCAACGATCGTCAATTGTAGCTGCCCTGCGCTCGATACGCCTCTGATAGACATGACATTGGAATTATTCCACAACAAATATTGTGAGAGACACAAGAGAGTGTCTCCACAAAGCTGCTGAATGAGCAGTCTCAAGCAAGTAGCCAAGTCAGAACCAATTAACCATCTATATATATATATAACGGCCTCGTCGAGCGTGGTCTCAAGTGGTGAGGGTGGAGAACCACCATTTTCAAATCCCATCACAGCCGCACATTTATCTTATCTCGCCCGTAGTCAAAAAAAAAAAGATTTGGGACGGACTGGAAAATTTCACTCTACCAGCCAAAGGCCAACAAACTTGGAAAATGAGTTTGGAATCAGGCCGACCTATTCAGAAGAGCCAGTCTTCCAGGAAGGGAAAGAAAGCATGGAGAAAAAATATCGATCTTGATGAGATCTACCAGGGCCTTGACAATGCCCGTGAGGCTGAGCGGGTCTATGGTACCAAGGAGCTCGACCTGTTTGAAGAAGACGTTGAGGGAGACAAAAATGTCCTTCCAGTCATGAAAAAGTATGCCAAGCCCGAGAAAAAGCTCAAATCAGACGAGATTTTGTCTCGCAGATCCGCCGTTGACCCGATCGTAGTGCAGAGGAAGAAGAAGGCGGCTGTCGGAGGATTGAGCAAAAGGGAAAGAGACAACATTGAGCGCCTATCAAACAAGGGCAAGGGTCGTTTCACTGACAAGCAAGTTCAAAATATTGTCAAGGATGGTGTTATTGCTGCTTCTGGCACCATGGATCTGTGGGGGCAGGTTGAGGAGCCTGCGTTTCCCCCAGAGAAGGTAAAGGACGGATTCAACCCTACAGAGTACGCGAAAGAAGCGTACGGTGGCTTTAGAAGACCTATGGCGAAGCCTGAAGGCCTGAACGAGGCTCCACATGCGATCGATCAAAAGCGTGCTGTCGAAATTCCTCATGCTGGTCGCTCGTATAACCCTTCTATCGATGCTTGGAAAGAGCTCGTCACTGCCGCAGCAGAGGATGAACAAATTCTGGAAAACGAGCGCATCAAACTGCGTGAATATATGGACAGAATCGAAGCACTGATGCTCACAGTTGTCAAGGAGGTTGTGACCGATGATGAGGATGATGACGAAGAAGACCAGCCGCTGCCGGAGAATTTCCGCTTGTCTATCAACCCTGCAGGTGATGGCATCAGAAAGACTGAGGAAGAACGCGAAGAAGAAAAGGTGGCTAAGCAGCATGCTCAACTTGAGGCCCACAAAAAGGAAGTCCAGAAACTGCTGGACCAGCTTGACAACATTCCCGAGACTCTGAAACAACTTGAAGAGGAGGAAAAGAGGAAGAAGCTACAGGCAAAGCGGGAAGCGAAAACCAAGAAAGCAACCTTAAAGGTTGGTGCCTACGCACCCCCTCCTATGCTTCTTGATCTCAAACTCAGCGATGAGCTGCCCGATAGTCTGCGCTCGCTTGTTCCCGAAGGCAACGCTCTGTTCGACCGCTTTCGCAATTTCCAGGGTCGTGGAATTCTTGACGCTGCAGGAAACAAGAAGGACACGACTCCCCACCACTTCACGTACAAGGAGGTCGAGAGATATGGCTTCCAGGACAACTACCGTGGAGTGTACGAGAGTGTCATCAAGAAGAGAAAGATCAAGCCCAAGTCCAAGGGCGAAAAGAGGGGCGAGAAATTGTAGGCATATCGCGGACTCATATTTATTGCGCTGGCAACTTGATATGTACGGTAATAGTGAAAGAAATCGTCATTTTAGAAATGTCTTTTAGATATTCGGTTTTTTGGGGTGTTCATCCATCTCGGCTCCCAGGCGTTGGACGGAAATCCGACGTTGTGAAATTTCACCAACCCAGCAGAGCAATACCTCTTTACCATCACTCCACTGCAAAATGTCCAAGAAACCAGCTCCTTTGTACGTTAAATTTTATCTTTCCCCGCTCTTGCTTGTACTAACTCAGTTTGAAGCCATCTCCTTACCAAAACCCGGTCACCTACACCATGACCCCCGCGGCGCTCCGTGCCAGACAGCCCTACTTTTGGAAGAACATGGGCCTCGCTGGTACACTTCTCGCCCTCACGGGTGGTATTTGTAAGTATATTGCTGGGGGGATCTCCGGTTTTTCATTACCTCAAACACTAACCAAGACTATTATACCCTGACTCAGATTACAACCGATGACTTTGCCGACGTGCCTATTCCTCCGATCAGCGAGTCTGATCTTGCGAAGCTCAAGCAGGAATACGAGAAACAGAAGAAAAACTAGTCAGTTTTTTGGGATTCTTATTAGATATTGTACATATTTTAGTAGGAAGTCGCCATCCAGTGATTTCGCTATGACATTAATCATCAACATGAATGATTCAACTATGGCTGGTGACGAAGAAGAGAGCGTATTTGGGTGTGCTATATGTAATATGGCAGTTCTTGACCATATGTGTCGTCTTTCACTGAAATTAGTCTCTGGCGACGTGCATCATCGGGGTAAACTTGCCTGAGAAGAGTCGAGAGAGGGAGACAACCATAAAAAACAACAGGTATTCGAGGTTTGCCGTTGCATAAAGTACCACGCTCAATATAAAGCGCACTGTGCTTTTCACCATGTGCAACTTTAAAACACCCCCTTCCCTGTTTCCTCACCGTTGTCCTGTCTCTTGATCATCCACTTTCCGAAATGAGAGCCCCGCATAATCAGACATCGAAATCCGTCACATGACAAGAACGGTGGCACAAATTCTTCATCCTTCGGCCATGGCGACCCTTTTTAATGGATATATTGAAGAGTTCCCGAGGATTCGAGTGGATTATTTTCGACCGCTAGTCGAAAAGCCGCCTGCATACGCTTGTTTTCTGAGCCATTACCACTCAGATCACCTGCAGGGTCTTGAAACAGCCTATGATGGATCGGTTATATATTGCTCGGAGACTACTAAAAGGTTGGTACTGAGCGTGGAATCCAAAAAAAGACAGGATGCATCTCAGATGTCTGGAAAATCCGCTTATAGTCTTCATCACGGGACTTTCGCCCATTTGCGCAAAGACATTTTCAGATCATTAGACGTGGGGCGCAGGCATAAGATCGAGTTAGACCCGAGAGAGTATATTGGCGTCACTTTGATTGACGCCAATCACTGTCCAGGGGCAGTCATGTTTTTATTCCAAAATGAGAGAAAAGCGGTTTTATTTACTGGTGATGTTAGAGCCGAGCCCTGGTTTGTTGAACAGCTTACCCGTCAACCTCACATGATACCATTTACGACAAACGGCAAGAGGTTGGACTGTATTTACGTTGATACTACGTTTCTGGCACGTGAGTCTCCCTTCATCGAGTTCCTTGACAATAACGAGGGAGTTGCGGACCTCATACCAGTCATGCAATCTTACCATGATTTCACTCCGTTTGTTTTTCTGTGGACAACCCTAGGTTACGAACGGGTATGGATTCAGATTGCCGCGGCTTTCCAATCGAAAATTCATATGGATGACTACAACCTGTCAATCTTGGAAGCAATTAAGAGTAGCTGCCCGTGGGCACGCGAGCTGCTTGAGAGCGTTTTGACCAATGATGCTCACTCCACAAGGCTGCATGCTTGCAGTAAGCAGAGTCGCTGTTATGTTAGAAGCAGAAAAGATGTTGTGTACGTTTCTCCAGTTGTGAATTATACCCGCCACGAGGTAAATGTTAACAACATGGGAGCACCGTTGGATAAACGTGTGAAAAGAGCATTGCGAGACCAGACGAACCCAAAGCAAGTTTATCATCTTGAAGATGCCCATGATAAATCAAAAGCAGTTGACCAACCAAAAGAACTCGGCTCCGGGTCTATGGAGAATAGCAGTCTGGAAGTGATACCAGTAGAAGAGAATTCCCGAAATTCAAAGAAGGAGAGCGACGAGGCGATTATTTTCAGGTATAACGGACAGAGATTGGTGCTGTCAAAATCTGGAGAATTCGCTCTCCCCACTAGACTGGCATTTTCCTTTTCAAGACATTCGTCCTTCTCAGAGATTCAGTATTTGATCAAGAAGCTCTGCCCAATATCTGTTTATCCATGTCACTACACGCATGAAATGATCCATTCCGGGTTACGAATGTGCAAAATTTTTGGAGATATCTGTTCTTCAACTTATTTCAGGTTCGATAATGAGGTGAATGCTCTTCAACCTTCTAGCCAAGTGTTCGGTAGAGCCAGGACTACCAAACAAAGAATAAATATTGAGGATAGACCTGAACCACTTGCTGACAGGGATGTTGGCGAATCAGAATCGTCTTCACAAAGCACTTTAGCCATGCTGTACATGTTGCAGCAGAACTCAGAATGTGTTCTTTCAACAGAGCCAAGCGGCCAAATGCTTATAGCACCCGTACACAACACACAACGACAACTATCTGGAAAAGAGAGGGCGTTCAGAGTCAGCAAAGTGATCAGGATGTCGATAATGTCGCTCAAGGAAGAAAAAGTGATAAAGGAAAAAATCTTTCCCTCCAGAAGTAAATCTTTATCGGCTTTAACCTCTTCTGCACAAGATGGTTTTCAGGATCTCCGCAGGAGCCAGATAATCAAGGCACAGCCCACATCCATCCAGAGTGTTAATGAAAAAAAGATTGTTGACATTGAAAAGAAAGTCGTCAGCGATTTCGATTCCTCTTACTGGTACAATATTGACTTTTCTTTCAGGTCTAATCATTTCTTGCATATCGATCCAAAATAATCCTTGAAAATAAATAATTTAGCTACTCTGGTTTGACCAACCCGACTACTTCTTCCGTCTGCTTGTACATCCTTCTAGTCTGGGCCCTAGTCATTCTAGTATTAGGCTTGGGAGCTGGCGATGGCGATGCAGCAGTCTGTGAGTTGGCGACAGCAGATGTATTGTCATCGTCGACAGCAGAGCTATTGACAGTATCATTGTTAACAGCAGGGATAGCAGCAGTATCGTTGTCAACAGAAGCATTAGCAGCATCTTCTGCCAAGTTTTCATCAGTTTCTGCAACCTGGATGCTCGGGGATTCCGTACGTTGTCGCTTGGGCTTTTCCAAACCCCTATTCAGGCTAGTTGACCCAGGAATTAGTCCATTACGTCGTCCCTCGGCAATTTTCTCCTGAATATCGTCTTTTGGACCCAGCACAATCTCACTCAAAAGCTTGAACAATCCCACATTCTTGGTCTTGATACGAGAAAGGTGTTCATCTACTTTGTGAGGATTTTTTCTCTCTTCCAACTTGAACTTGTTCTTGACCTGCAAACGATTGCGAGAAACAAAGAGTTTGGAGATGATATTGAAATCGGTGCCCCAAATCTCCATAGCCGTGAAAAATAGGGCAGTTTCATCATCGTCCCATCTTTCTGGCCGGCGCTTCTTCGAAAAAGTGTAGCTATTGTAGGCATACTTCTTCTCTTCAAAATCGATTCGCTCTCGACCAGAAGCTACATCGGTTAGGTTTCTGTGTCTGTCCACTTCTCTGGAAGACTCATCAATGACCAGCTTGCCATCTTTCATTTGGAGTTGCATGCTCTGCTTAGATGGGGCCTCTTGGCCGTCAGGGACCCCATCGCCAGTATTTTGCTCCTGGTCCTCTTCAATATGGGCCATCTCCTCTTCATAGCCGGGATCGGCCAAAGATTTGCCGAGAAGTTTGTGAAGCCTCCGTTGCTGAAGAAACATGCGTCTATTTTTTTTACGCTCTTTCCTTCGCGTCTCAGAATCTTCGTATTCCTCATGCTTTCTGCCAATTGGCAACTCTTGGCAAAGGTCCTTGATTGTGAATGTCTCTTCATTGATTTTGACCTGCTGGGAATCCAGATTTTGTTTTTCAGTGGACGCGCTCCGCAAGCTCTCTTTGAACGCGTTCAACTCAGATGGATTCAAATACAAAACTTTGTCTCTTACTCTTTCAGGAGTTGCATCCTCTTCATTATCGTCGACAACTTCTTCGATGAACGACGCAGCCATGGGAAACGCCACAGAGCCAGCAGAAGAGGAGCTTCGGCGAATTTGTTGCTGGGTTGACGGTGGGGTCAACAAATCGCCCGATTCCTTAGTATTTAGCAGCACCTTGGCGCTTGAATTCAAGCCTAATGTGGTGAGTCTTTGAGACTTTCCTTCCGGCAGTGTCGCTGTCGCTGATTTACCATCGTCCACCTCACCGGAAGAAGCCGGAGTGGCCAGCTCTGGGCCGTCTGTGTTCTGGCTGCTCCTGAGATCATTTACAAACGAAACGCGACGCGTAGAGGCACTCCTGGGCCTCTTAGCCAACGGGGGAAGAAACCCGGAAGACATATCATCTTCATCGTCATCAGCAATAGTCTCAGAGGACAAACTAGCGGCAGTCTTCAAGTCAAAACTTGGCCGCGGCATATTGTCAACGGTGACGGAGAGTCTACGGGGAGGAGCCGAGCGGGCGGAGCCACGTGGTAGCACCTTGGGTGCAAATCTTTTGCTCGACTTATTCACGGTAGAACTCATGGCTCGTTGTTGGCAGTTCGCAGAGGCTGGTTCTTTCTTCTCTTGTTTGGTTTGATAAAATGTTAGGAAAAGTGGTCACGTGCGGACCAAAATCGAGGACCCAAATAAAAAAAATATTGGCTGGCTGATAAGAATCTTTCAGTCACGTGCTTCTTTGTGCAAAAGGGAAAATGCTCAAGAGTTTAGGAGAAAGGCGCTTTGGAAATGACTATGTATTAGAGCTTGCCGCGCTTGGCACTAGCGGACTTCTTACTCTGACTTCTGGAAACCAGGTGTTTCTGGTTCCAAAGGAGGTCTCAGCCCTTTCATCCACTGCCTCCCCACTCTTCACTGCTAGAGAAGCCAAGGGAATTGACGCCATCAAGCCCATCGAGGGTACTGACAATGTCTTTGCCACCTGTGGAGCGGCAGGTGTCCAAATATGGGACATCAGACTCTCCAACTCGGGTAAGGCCGTTCAGCATATGATGCCACCAAACCAGTCGAGGCTATTCTGCCTGGACTCGAGGGCCGACATTGTTGTTGCTGGTTCTGAAAAGCTGGGGCAGGATGCAAGTGTTTTTTTCTGGGATAAGAGGACATGCAAGAACGTTTTATCATATGTTGACTCGCATGCTGAGGACGTGACGGAGGTATCTTTCCATCCAACTGAGCAAAACGGTCTGCTGAGTGGGTCCGTAGACGGGCTCATTAATCTATATGACACATCCATCACCGATGAGGACGAGGCTGTGTATCAAGCCATCAACCATGGATCATCTCTTCATCGAGCAATGTTTCTGTCGGAGAAAAGGATTTTGGCTTTGTCCCATGACGAGATGATGTCTATATACCAAGTTTCCAATCCAGATTACTCTGTGGACGACATCCCACCAGTGGAATTTGGAGATGTCAGAAAAGAGTGGAACTGCCAATATGTCTGCGATGTACTGGATGGATACATTGCTTGCGGTACAAATACAGCTAGTGAGTTCTCTCTCATACCGTTTATTGACGAAAAGGTGGATCTTGCGAACAGAATTTCTTTCGAAGGCGCGCATGGAGAGGAAGTTGTCAGGTCCGTGGTTCTAGATCATGCATCCAATTGCATCTACACAGGAGGAGAAGACTCATTGGTAAAGGTTTGGAGGGCTGATCTTGCGGCTGCTACAACGGGTGAGAAGGCCAAGAAGGATAAGAAAGATAAGAAAGACAAGAAAGACAAGAAGGACAAAAAGGAGAAAAAGGACAAGCATTCATCAAAAGACAAGGAAAAGAAAAAGAAAGACAGGGACGATGATTCAAAATATAGTTCCAAGTCTGAACGAAAGTCCAAAAAGTCAAAACATGCCTTCAAGCCATATTAATAAATAATGATTATTTAGCCAGCTACATCATCTAAGAGCATTTGCTCTAAAGCATCGCGCGTGAATGGAGCAAAAATAACCTCACGTCCATTAGCCTCCTTGATCGAAATTAGCATTTTATGGTCAAGTAGCTCCTTAAGCAGGCCACGAAGCACCGCATCCTTAGCTCCCAGAAAACTTTTTTGCGTTTCAAGTAGCAGCTCTTGAAACTCAATACCATATGAAGCGGTCGCAATTTTCGAGTCCATATCTTTGCCCATTTTGTCAAGCATAAGCTCGATCTGATGGGATATGATGAGGGCATACAGGCGACGGTGATTCGGTGTCAATGTTCCCAATACATAGCTGGCTCCCTTTTGACCAACAGCAGTTCTATCCTTACCAAGATCAAGGATTTCTTCGAACGAGGTCTCAATGTAGTATGGTTGAAATGTGGTGAGGTCATGCCAAACAAAGTTGTACATTGCAATCTTGCCCGAGTCCCACATCACAGGGGCATTAATATTGTCGACAGATGCCACGATCCTTACTTGTCGGATTGAAGCGAATCTGCTTAGTAGCTCTTGCGTGCGGTCACTGCGCATCGACTCGCTGTCTATATTATGAATGGCGATGGCGAGCCGAGGCGACTCCTCAACCTCCAAATCCATATGAGCAATAAGCTGAGTGAGAAGATCAGGAGGGTGCTTAGGCAAGCGTGCCCTTATCTTTTCATTGGTGATGAGATGTGGAACAGAGGTGTTCAATATTTCACGGAAAGACGCTGTCGGGTGGTAGCCGTTGACTACAAAGACAGGACAGTCGTGGGCGACAACCTCGGCCATAAAATCATTGATGAGTTTCCGCTTGGAACCGACGCCATAAAACAGAAGGTTGAAGCCTTGCGAGAGCTCAAATTTCCACTGAGGGAACATTGTTCGGTGTAGTAGAGCCAGATAGGAACGTTCTTCTTGCAAACGAGGATCTTCAACACGCACATACTCAGAGAATTGACCAAAGGTGATCTTTGGGGCGCGTGAAAAAGGTGTCGAAGAGATTTTTTCTCTGCTCTTGTGCTGGTCAAAGTAGCCTTCATAGCCGTCCAAAAACAGAGTATCAGACTCACGGGCATCCATTGAAGAAACAAGGCGTTTTAGACTTGGACCATCTTGAGGTGCTGTAGATGGCTGTGGCAAAGCCTTTGAAATTTTGGATGCCAAGTCGAGACCTTCTTTATCTCCTTCATTCTGCTGCACGGGCACGGGCACGGACACGGGCAATGCAGAAGACACAGAAGGAGCGGGCTCTGGATCTACTGATACAGAAACCCGAGAAGATGGTTTCTTAGCTGGCTTCGAGGTTTTTTGGGCGATCTGCTGCTTCTTCGTGTGTTTTCCGTCACTGGGGGGTCTCCGCTCATAAGGCATTGAGTCTGAGTCGTCACTGTGATGTGGCGCGTCGATCACTTCAGCATCAGAGCTTTCTTCTACATCTTCGCCTGCGTCCAGGGTCGCATAATTGCCCTGAAAAGTGGCCGACCGCCGCGATCTCCGTGACATTTGGGCAGTGGAGGGGGTTGCCGAAGCCTCTGGGCACCGAATCGGGAGGTTATCCGTAGGGGGTCGAGAGCTGTTGGGACGGACGTATTTCGGGAATGACCCTGCTAGCGACGATATTTTCCAAAAAAGCACCTGCCCCAAAAAAATATTCGGGGGCACGAACTGGAGAGTAAGACATGCTGACGTTTTGCCCAAACTGTTCCAACATGCTGCAAGTTGGACTCGGGCCCGATGGTCACAACAGATTTGACTGTCCGACTTGCCCGTACGAGTTTGCGATTGATTCTGGCGTGAAAATGTATGACCGGAGTCTCACCAACAGAAAGCAGGTCGACGATGTGCTGGGTGGAGATGGAGCCTGGGACAACGTTGACCAGACCGCAATCCAGTGTCCAGTTGGCGATAGCTGTATCGGCAAGGCCTACTTTTTCCAGCTACAAATCCGCTCTGCTGACGAGCCCATGACAACGTTTTACAAGTGCGTAACGTGTAAGCACCAGTGGAGGGAGAATTAAAGCGTAATGGGTGGGCATATCACTTGGGCACGGAAAGCACCAGCAAGATGTTCTTGAGGTTGCCAAGCGGCTGACGAAATTCAGGCACCTCCAAGTTGCACTTGTTTGCGAGCTGCTCCACATCCTTTAGCAGCAGATAGGATCCGTATTCGAAACGGTACAAGAGAGTGTCTTTGGTCCACAATGGAAACGTCCGTGAGCCGCGGATGGCTGATACTGGGTCTACGATGAAGGAGTGTGAGCCAAATGACTGCACCGGGTAGCGTAGCGAGATGTTTAGGTACTTCGCCAGCAAGCTGACCAGCTGACATGCAAAGCCGTACGCCGCGGCCAGCTCGGCCTCGTCATAGTCCTTGACGAGCTTGGTATTTTGTATCCGTGTACCGCATATAGTGAAAATGTAGTTGTCTTCATCGCTGAGCTGGATTGGAAAGATAAGGTCGAGCTCCTCGGCCAGGCGGCTTCGCTCCAGCGCGATTTGCGCGTCGGTCGTGGCAATGGCGTCAGTTGGAAGTGGTGGCAGCACCAGGTGTGTGTTATCGGGCTTGGCCTGTATCATGCGCTGTTGTTCAGCTAGTTTTGTCCGTAGTGCCTTGATGCGGGCCTTGAGCTGGGCGTTAGCGTTGACCTTGCGCCGGCAAGCTTCATTGATCTGCTCAGCGTCCACCCGAAGCGCTTGTGCCTTGCGCTCCAGCGCAAAATGACTATCTCGAGTTGTCAAGAGCTCGTCAATCTTTGCCTCAATCAGATCGGCTTCAAAGCGAGCATCAATAATTGCGTTCTCGAGTGTGGATATTTTCATGATGGTGTCAAAAGAGACAGACTGCAGAGCCCCTGGCGTTGCCACCGAGCCGTTGGATGAAGGGACGCGCGACTGGGGAACTGTGCGGTGATTCAATGCCCTTAGAGCCTGGGCTGGTGGGTAGGCTAGATAGAGGCCATCGTCAAGCTCCAGCAGCACCGAATTCGCGGGAAACGACGTGGTTCCTGTCGTCTTGCCAAGATATTCCATCTTTGTGAGGTCAATTTCGAGCTTCAAAAGCGGCAGATAGCTGCCATTCGACCCCGCGGGCCGGTACCACAGAACCAGGCGCAATTGAGTGTCGTTACGACACTTCAGCTGCGCAAAGTCCATGGGGCGAAACACCGGATTCATGGAGTGTTCATGGACCTCACTGACATAGAAAGGAGTCTCCCCATTGGTCGCCGAGTACATGACGACCAGAGTGTCCAAAATATGCTCGCTATAAGCGGCCTCCAGCTGGCGGGCCGTTTCCTCGGAGTGCAGCTCGGAACCGGTCGTGGTGCGTCTTCGCGTGACCGGGCGAATCACAGGAGAATCGGGAATTGCAATCGATATGTCAGGGGAGTCATGAGGCGCTGTAGAATTGACGGGGAGCTTCTTGGGGCTTGCTGGTGCGGCAGATTTGCTGGTTCGCAGTGAGAGATTGCGGAGGGCCAGACCAATCACGTGCCGCACCCGTCGGTTGACAGTGAGAAGCACAGGACCGCTGGAATCCCGCTGGGCCACAAATCCGGCGCCGTCTTCGAGGCCATCGCCGTCCATTAGACTCTTGCCTCGTCGTGAAGTGTGTAGGTTGTCTGGGGGAGTGGGAGCTGCTCTGGGGCAGTGCCCCATAGGCGGCCGTTGAGCGCCAGCGTTTCGCTTTCCGGGTGGAAAATCGTGGCTAGCAAAGAAGCTAGCTGGTCAATTAGCGGCTTATCAGGCTCAAAGCAAAATGTTTGAGAAGATCTGCTGGTTTACTGCTCGGCTGCTTTTGCCGCTCTGGATTGCAGCAGTGTTTCCTCACCCTGGGAAGCTCTGTGCCGCTTACGACGTTCGAGTGCTTTTCGCCCAGGCATCGAAAATAGAGCATTGCTTTCCCATATATCCATTTTGAAAGTCCTCCACTTCCCGTATCTACTTGCTAAAGAATCTGGCTGGATACACGTTCAGGGCATATTGAATTACAGAAGTCTTGCTGTGGGCACATGCCCTAAGCTGATTGAGGATTATCGAGAGCTAGGATGATTGAAACCAAAAGAACTCTGCAATAAAGCGGACAATACTTTTATGAGCTCTGGTATGATGCATTATCTCCTCTTGTTTTGCTTGCCTCACCATTCCCACTCCCAGAAGGCAAGACGATCAGTGACGTCAAGACAGCAGCATCAATCAGAAGGCATAGACTGGCCAAACTTGCAAAAGCTCAGGCCTTTTCATCGCCGAAGCTGATGAAACCTCTGAAATCTTGCAAGCTTATTTGGATCATCCTACAAGCAGCTCGATGCCAACGTGTTTGCTCTCCCCAACGGCACTGCATGGCAATTGCGGATGCTCCAATCCCAATTTGGCCAAATGTGAAATATCCTCGACGCAAAATATTTGACCCCACCCCACAACTGGAATTTGCTAAGCGCTGGCCGCTTGAGTCGGAGGATTTCTTATTGGCGGGACATTTTCCAGGCGTAGATCGGAGATGAGTTTCATGCTGTGCCTGAGCCATTTCTGCGAGCGTCACGGGCCGACGTCGATTCTGTGCACGCAAATGTTTGAGCAGCCGCAGGCGGCTCAGGACGAGCTCAAGGCGCTGGCGGCAGAGGCAGCGGTTGGTGGCGGGACCTGTGCGTCCTGCCAAATGGACCTTCCCGAAACCGGCATGTCGTGCCTGCAGTCGGCCGTCAAGTTGCCTAACCGCACGACCCTGCATTGCGTGTCATCGCAGTACCCTGCGTCGCAATTGCGGTACGAGGCCGTGCGGCAGGCGTGTCTGCGCGGACTGAGCTGTGAGTACACCAAGGGCGACCGGCCGATCCTGTTTACCGACAGCTCGATAGGTGCGGCCTTGGCGGTTGCCTTTACGGTTGGCGACGACCTGTCGCGCGGGCAGCTCCGCAAATATGCCATCATCTGCCTGTGCGAGAATGACAAGGACCTGATGCATAACTGGAGTGTGGTGGCGCCGCGGGTGACCCAGCTGGCGCAGAATCTGCAGCGGCGGTCATTCGATACGGTAGCTGCCAAGCAGGAGGAGCAGCCGGTGAACAACGATCGGTTTGTGCGGCGCAAGGACATCAACAAGCCGCCTCGCAGCTTGAGTACATTGGTTAACGATGACAAGGTGTTTTTGCAAGTGCACGCTGAGTTTTGCAAGATTCTGGCGCTGATTACCTTGCCGTAGGCGCGCCAGAGTCTACCCGCTACAGTCGACCTTGTGGCACCCTAATATCAAGGTGCAGCTCACTAGCGGCCAACCGCTAGGAAGGACTGCAGCGCTAGAGAGTAGTGCAGCTGCAGCTAAAACGGTGCATGTCAGACCCTGCAGAACGTGTCCTGTGGTGCCTGAACAACGGCTGCTGGCAGCCATAACGTAGCAGCCATGGCCGGATCAAAAGCCTTGCACAGTCAGCCTGCCAGGCATTGAGCTGACCAGCCCACCTGTTGCAAAATCCCAAAAAACGATTATCTCATTTAAGACAATCCTAACCTAACCTAGATCAGTATTAATTCTACAACCTACAACTTGGCCTGCTTCTTGGCAGCGTTAAGCACACCCTCGATGGAAGCAGCCTTCATAATGTTGCCCTTGACCTTGAGCTTGCCGCCCAAAAAGAGCTTCTGCGCATTGGCCTTGCCCTCGTACAGCTTCTGGAAGTCCTCGTCGGTCACAGTGAGGGTAATGTCAGCCTTGCCGGAAGGTGGGCCCTTGGAGATGACACCATCCTTCTTGAACTCAAGCGTGTAAGTGGCTTCCTTGCCGGCTCTGTTCTTGAGCACGAATACAACAACGGCACCAACCTCCTTGACAAACTTCTTGGGCAGGGTGGGGTCGGCCTCAAGACCGAGTCTGATGAGCTCAAAGGCCTGGGAAGAGGGGAAATCGGAATCGGCAATGGACATGTTTTTGGGGTTGGTTGGTGTGTGGGTTTCTGGTGGCGGTGTGTCCGCCAGCTATATAGTTGAGCAACTCAGCCGTAGCCGAGGTCCCCGCATTTTTGTGTCCCAGGCTGGGCTGTGGGGCAGCACGAGAGGTGCCGCGGTTGGGATGGTCCGAGGAAGGTAAGGGTCGGTGGGGGCGGGGCTGCGCGGGGTGGCGGAAGACCTGAGAGAGTGAGGCTCTTAGCGAAGCTAAGGCGATAAAGCTGAACGATAAAAGTTGAACTATATAATTATGCGGTCCTTCTTGCTACTAGCTAATGTCTGGGCTTGGCTATTACCGCAGTCTTCCAGTGATTCGCCCGCTTGCCGGCAAGTCAACCGCTCTTCCTGAGATTCCCCTTCTGTCCTAGAGTGCCGTTGGGCTGCTAGCAGACACAACCGGTACGGGCCGCTTTTCTTTGGTGCTCGGGACGCCATCACTCTTCGAACTGCACCACCATTTCCTTGCGATACGCCACACCGTCACTGCCGTGCACGCTTGCTCTGCAGTCCCCCTCGGCTCCCTACCGTCACACGCCCAAAGTTTCATAATATTAATACATGGTACGCCAGGGTTACAAAGAAGTCGGCACTGAGAAACGGTATTAGGGCTGGCAAGGTGCAATGGATCCTGAGTCTAGATCAGGAAAACCATACAACAAGATGCAAAGCCGGGCCTTGCCTGCCAAATCGGTACCTGACCTAACGTTTCCGACCCCAGCCTTCTCCAACCCTTCTAGTGCCCCGCCATTACCCCATCCTCGGTACCTTGACGCACGACCCACAATCAGGCAAGAGTGTGCCTGCATGGGCAAATCTGGGGGCAGTAATAAATCTGGGGCAATAAACAAATACGGACGGCTAGACCCCGACACGGGCCGTCTCTCCAGCCTCACCCACGGCGATTCCGTCTCCGGCCTCGTCTTCCTCCTCGGCAACCATGTCCCGCAGGACGAGCTCCAGCGTTCGCGACGTTGACCCAGGCAGGTCCTTGTACACCCCCACAAGCACATCCGACAGTTCAAACAGACTCGCTCGTAGCGAAATGACAACAAACTGACTCTCAGCCTTGCTCTGCCGAATGAATCGCACAATATTGGCCACATTGCTGTTATCGAGGGCGGCGTCTACCTCATCCAACACAAAAAATGGCGTCGGCTGCACGCGGTGGAGCGCGAAAATGAGAGCCAGCGCCGCCATCGTTTTCTCGCCGCCCGAAAGAGACATCATGTCCTTGTGGCGCTTCACAGGGGGAATAGCGCTGTAGGAAACGCCATCCAGATAGGGCTCTGCCTCGTTTACAGCGCTGAGCTCGGCGTGGCCGCCCGCAGGAGCATCTGGAGTCGAAGTGAGCGCTTGGTAAACATCGCCAATCAGGCCCTTGAGCGGTTCATACAGAGAATTGAACCGCTGGGCACGACTGTCGCGAACCTTGTCAAACTGGCGTTGCATCTCACGTTGCATCGCCAGTTTCTCTTCATAGCTCGACCTCGCACCGGCCAGATCCTCTTCAACACTTTCAAGTTGACTTGCAGCCTTGACATTCACTTCAATGCTGTTCATAGCCGTCTGCAGGTCCTCCAGTTCCGTTTTCAGCGACCTAATCTTGCTTCCAGCGCGTTCTGTCGTGACGTCAATAGACCCGTAGTCAATCTGTCTGCCAAGTAAAATAGCATCTTCCTCACCTTCCTCATCTTCAGAGTCCAAGTCCATAGCATCCTCCTGACTGTGGCCCTCATCTGTAAAATCAATTTCCATGAGAGAACCCTGCACAAGAGGTACATCAACATTGTGGTACTTAGCTTGCTGCAGGCGCCCAACCATAGCCTTCTTGAGTGCAGTGATGGCGTTGGTGCACTCTAGCATCTGCGCTCTGAACTGCTCAACCTCTTTCTTAGAACCGTGCAACCCGTCCTCCGCAATTTTCGCTCTCTCCTTGGCGGCTGTGACGATCGCAGTTTCTGACTCGATCTTCTGCGCAACATGGTCCTGTTTCTTGATGGCGGTCTCGAGCTCGGCAATCGTCTGGCGAATTTGCTGATCCAAATCGGCTACAAGTGTTTGCAGCTCTGCCTCGCGCTCCTTGGCTTGTGACAGGCGTTCATTCATCTTCTCCAATTTGGCCAGCTCAATGTTGAGATAGCTAGTTAACAGAGTGAGATTTTCCTGGGCATTCTGCAGCGAACGCTTATGAGCTCGCTTGAAGCCCGTCTGGGCAGCTTCGACAGGTTCGATGCTATCAAGCCCCAGACTAGAGCAAAAACCTGCGAAAAACTCTTCTTTCCTGGCTCTCAGGCTCGACTCCGTATCTGCCCGCTCCGCTTCTAGGCGAGAAGTTTCTGCCTCAATTTCTCTCAGCTGCTTTTCGCACGCTTCAAGCTCACTGCGAGCATTAGCCACTTCTTTCTCGCAGCTTTCAGCTTGTAGGACCAACTGCTGGATTTGCCTATCCAGCATGTTGGAATCCATGGAAAATTTCTCTAGCTTTTTCTCCACCGCATCAATGGCCGATTCAAGAGCTGTATCAACATACATTTCCTTGAGCTGCTTAACGATGTTGGAGTACTGATTTTCCTTTTTACGATAAGCAGCTGCAGAGTCCATGCTTACACTGTCGTCAGCACGGGAAGAACCTCCGGTGAGTGTGTTGTTCTTATGAATGACTTCACCTTTGAGAGTTATCATGCGAAAGTTGGCATTGCGCTCGTACTTCATGTTGGCAGCAAGAGACAAGTTATCGCAAACGACGTCCGTCCCGCAAGCAAACTGAACCGCGTGCTCATACTTGGCGTCAAACTTCACGCAGTCGATGACCAACCGCACGCCTCTCACATTGGCACACAATGAACGTGCCTGGGCAACGGATCGAGCCTCAATAGTTTCGAGTGGGATAAAGGACATGGGCCGTGCTCGCCACTCCTTGAGAGACTGGACGCAGCGCATGGCTGTGCTGGAATTATCCACCACCAAGGAATTGAAATGGGATGCAAGCGACTCTCTCATAGCAGTGTTGTACTTACGATCACAAGTAACAAGATCGCCCAATTTACCAAAAACCTTGCCGGGGAACTTCTGGGTAAGGTCGGCAATAACTTGCTCTTGTCTAGCAACAGCAGCCAAGTCTTGTTTAGCTACCGTTTGCTCGTTCAGATGCTTCTTAAGGTCTTCAGCTTGCTTAAGAAGAGCGGCCATTTCCACCTCACGGTCGCTTTTAGAGCCATGAAGAGTCTGGCGCTCCTTTTGTAGGCGCGAGATACGAGCTAGGCATTCCAGCTTACGGGATTTGAGTTCCTCGTTCTCGAGCTCGAGCCGTTTCTGAGTTCCCAAGAGACGGCTAAGAGTATTATCAAAGTGGTCACGCGAAAGAGCTGTATCTTTATGCTTGACGTTCTGAATTTGCAGTGAAGTTTGCAGCTGGTTGTTTCTGCGCACTAGCGCCTTGTTCTGTCCCTCGAATTCGCGACACAGGAGATCGTACTCATTTTCTTGCTCGGGGGTAAGGACCAGCTCGCCATGCGCTTCGAGAACCTGAGTGTACTTTGCATTTACCGCTTCAAGCTCCTGTTGTGCTAGGTCAACATCGCGCTGGCGCTTGACTATATTGGTCGCTGTATGCTCTTCGATCTGCTGTTCCAGTCTTGCCTGTAGAGCCTTGTTTTCGTCAAGCTTGGCGGTAGCATCTGCAAGCTGGTCTTCGAGCTGGATCTTCTTGTCCTCACTTAGACCAATCTCCAACGTCAAAGACTTGGCCTCTTTGGCGAGTTTACGAAGCATGTTGCGTCCGCGCGTGTCTTCCTTCTCCTGAGCAGCACGAAGCTGCCTGGCGGTGGCAAACTGCTCGTCGATCTCGTCAATTCTTTGCGAGTGAGCGATGATGGCATGCTTCTTGGCCGTGATTTGTTCCTGAAGCTGGTGCAGCTCCCACAGAGCCAGCTCCACGTTGTTCTGCACCACCTGCTGGGTCATGTCGTCGTAGCGCTTCTTGTCAGCCACTTGGTTCTGGAGGGCAGCGACCTGGGCCGTCAGCTCGCGCTTGCGCTCGCTCGAGGCATAAAACTCGGTCTTCATGAGCGCAAGGCGCTCCTCCAGCACGTGGTACTCGCCGGCATACTCAGCCGAGCCCGAAATTTGCTCGAGCTTTTTGGCAAGCTGCGCTGGGTTTTCCAGAGCAAAGCTCTCCACATCGCCCTGAAAGACCAAAAAATTCTTGGACGCCACAGAAATCCCGTAGGCTGCTAGTCGCTCAGCAAACTGGTCTTCTCCAGAGCACTCGTCGTCGTTGACATAAAGCTTAAGAGAAGGATACTGATTGGCTCTTGCACGTTTGATCACTCGTTTGAGAGTGAGTCTGTCAGTGTCAGAAACCAGCTCCAGTGCGACTGACGCTGACGAAAGTGCGCCTTTTCGGGAGCCGGCTGAGATTTCGACATCATCCCCATCAGCAAGTGCCGATTCTTGATAGATGAGATCTGCAAGATCCCTTGAGCGAATGGAGTGGTGTTTGACACCCATGACGAAGGCAATAGCATCCATCAGGTTACTCTTGCCTGAGCCATTCGGGCCAATAATAGAGGCGAAGCGCGCATCATGGAAGGAGATTGAATGAAGTCCTTGATAGGACTTGAAATTCTCGAGAATCAAGCCGGCCAGTGTCCAGTTTTGGCCATTTTGTGGGGGTGGACTGGCTGTTGCTGCTACGCGCCTCGAACGCGTCATGATGGAGAGTGCGCGGCTGGTGAAATTCAATTTACTAAAGTGCTACACGAGAAAACCATGGGGCAGGGCCCCATGTTTTTTTTTGACAACATCCCAAAACCAGTTACAGGCGGGCTTTCCCCGGGCTTGATAAACAAGTAAGTCTGGTCTGATTTCGTATTTCTTGTGCTAGCCAAGGCTCAGTTATTCTTGCTCTCGCCTCAAATCAAATTGGTGGGGCACTGCCCCACGAACGAGCGGGGACGAGCGTGGACAAGCACCCCCAAATGACGTTGAACTGTCTATACCTTGCGAAAACGCAGGGCGCAGTGATTGACCCCGGCTGGCTACCGAGATCAACTCGCTCCTTGATGTCTGCCACTTTTAGCACAATATAGTGCCTAAAGAAGTTGTCCACCGACGAGTGGTTCCTGGGGCGGCGCTGGCACGGCGCTCCCAGCCACACCAATGCGAATGAGCTGCAGTGCGGCAGGCAGTATAAGGTTTCGCTGAGGGTTAGCGAGGCGCAGAGATTGGAGGCAGTGCCCAATAGGCACAGCCAAACATGGCTTAGCCGCTGCTATGTCTGTCGTTACGCAACTGCGCGTACGCAAGCAGGCCCCGATATCCCAGCCCGCTGCAGGGTGCTGCGGACAATAATCCTTGGCGGGCGAACCCTGCAGGATCTGCTGGTGGAGCTGGGCTGGCCACGTCAGGCTGTGGAGGGCTGGGGAAGAAAAGAGGTGGAGGCAGGGAAGTGGAGAAGGCGGCGGAATGACTGAAACGTCTGAGTAGACGGCTGTCTGAGTAGCAGCTTTCTAGGAGCTGTTTCGAGCTGTAACAGATAAATGTCACAGCTGTCACAGCGGAGCGTCGCGGTGAAACAGTTGCATACAGCTAGGGTTCTGATGACCCAGATCTCAATTCAATTCTCTCTACCATGATGCCCGCTGCAAATTTTACTTGCATCACCGCGACAAAAATAGCTGGCTGGCGATGACCAGCGCGTTCTATTTTGCTATTGCCCAAAACATCTATCTGCCCCACTTAGCGCCGCCCCACTTGGTGCCTTCGAGAAATAAGCTTTTGGGAGAAGCAGGGCTGGTACATTCTGGACTATTGCGCGTAGGCTTGCTCGCTGTGGCTAAAAGTCTGTGGTAGTATAGGTTTTTTACGCAACCGGCAGACTCAAGTTATCGCAGTTTCACCGGCTCATTGTTTCCTTCACATTTTCGCGCCGCAAATCACTCCAACAAGCCTCATCTCACCACCTTTCTGGGGCAATGGCTTGCGCAGCTATTTCCAGCCTTATGCAGGTCGCAGGCGCTCCCCGCCAGCCACCCGCAGCCACCTGCATATTGCTACATCTATTCATAGCCTCGAGACCAGCCAGACCACCGGTTCCACAACTATATAAGGACGTGTAAACCCCCCTCTATTGAATCCTCATTAACGAGACAAATTCTCCAAACCACCACCACCACTACTACTACACAATGAAGTTCTCCGCTGCTACCATCTCTGCTTTCATTTTGGCTGTTGCTTCTGCCCAGTCCACCACTGCCGCCTACAATGCCAATGAGGCTGCTCAGTCTGTGCTGAACATTGCTCAGAGCGAGATTGCCCAGGCCAGCGGTGCCTCTGCCATCGCTGCCATCAACTCTAAGGCGATTGCCGAGGCTAACTCCATCATCTCTGCCGCCCAGGCGACTGCCGATGCTATCTATGCTGCTTCCGTTTCTGAGGCGGCGGCTTCGGGCAATTCTGCTGCCAGCGTTGCTGTTAACTCTCTGACTGCCCAGCAGGGCTCTGTTTACGCTTCTGCCTCGGCTGCCTACTCGCAGTATGTTGCCTCTGCTGCCTCTGCTGCCTCTGCCGTTGAGTCAGGTGTCTCTGGCGCTATCTCCGGCGCTGCCTCCACCGCCGCCTCTGCTGTCTCTGGCGCTGCTTCTACTGCCAGCGCTGTTATCACTAGCGGTGCCTCTGCTGCCGCCTCAGCTGCTACCTCGGGTGCTTCTGCCGCAGTTTCTGGCTCAACCCTCACTACCAAGGCGTCTTCTGCCTCTGGCTCTTCTTCCAAAGCCTCATCAAGCGCATCGGCATCTTCTGCCTCCAGCACTGGCGCCGCCGCTCACAATGTTCAGATCGGCTCTGGCGCTGCGCTGGTTGCTGCTGCCGCCTACTGGCTCATCTAAGCGCCTGTGGCGTCTAGCTGCTGGACGAGAGTAGCTCAAAACTGGTGTACATTAGCTCATGGAGAGCACAGTCCTATATATTTATAATACATTGCATTTTGATCATTTGGCAAGATCCCCATTGGCCGGGCCTCACTGCTGGTCAGGCAACTACTAGCGCTAGTTGATGCGCTCGACTTGCAAGGTCTTGACTACTTGGCACCCAAAGTGAGATTGATGAGCCGAAATACCTCCTCTGACTCAGCAATTTTCGAAGCTAACGGCTCTTGTACTTTCTGGCTTGTTTACTTTGACTAAGGCGGTTAGCCTGGGTGGATTTCTCACCCGGTACTAAGTGCATCATCACTTAGTGTATCCCCAAAGCACCTAAGTTAGTGGCTGCCGGACTCACTATTCCCTGGGGCTCTGGGGTCTCCGAGTCTGGGGCAAGCAAAGTCAGGCCACTAGTAACGTCCTGAGTAAGACAGATATCTACAAATCACACCTTGAAATCATTCCGCCAGCTTCGGCCATCTCCCGCCCCTAATCTGCTCACCTGTCACCTGACCATCCTGCCCCACATTCGCCACACACGTTGCCCACACGTAAAGTTACCCGGCTGACGCTTAATTGCCATTTCCCAATAAATAACGCGTCGCCACTTTACCTAAAGCCAAATATCTCACGCTTCTTAATCCTTGCATCCTCCCTCCTACACGCTACATAATGCAAGAGTCGCCATATCCCCTGACACAGAACTTCATTGCCGATGTGTCGGCAGGCAAGACTCCTCGCCCGCAGGACCCGGTTCTGCAAATTCTCAAAGTCACTCAAAAGGGCGACCGCTTCAGACTGGCCGTCTCCGACACGAGATATTCTTTCAATGTCATGATTGGTCAGGAGTGCAAACACCCCACGGATTCCTTGGAGCAGGGCCAGGTGATCCGTCTTGGTCGCTACGAGCTTCTCACCATGGAGAATGACCGTGTTGTCGTCATTGCTTACACGTTTGATATTCTTGGCGGACCTTATGCCCTAATGACGGATCCGATTCCTTGGAAGGGTGCTGCAACGCCAGTTGCTGAGGCTCGTCCCAATGGTGCATCCAACGGGTCATCCAACGGGTCATCCAACGGGCCCTCTAACGGTGCCACCAATGGCGCTCCCAAAGTTGCTGTTCCCGCTCCGGCCAAAAAGGCAAACGTCATGCCGAAAGGATTCGAGGGCTCCCTCTTTCCCATCGCCGCTCTAAATCCTTTTCAAAATCGTTTCACCATTCGCGCCCGTGTCTCCAACAAGTCTCCCATCAAGACGTGGTCCAACGCCAAGGGCGATGGCCGTCTTTTCTCGGTTACGTTTGTCGATGAATCTGGTGAGATCCGTGCCACAGGTTTTAACGAGGATCTCGATAGATTTTACGACAAGCTGCAGGTCGGTAAGGTTTATTACGTGTCCAAAACGCGTATGCGTCCGGCTAAAAAGGAGTTCTCCAATGTTGACCACGAATATGAGATGCAATTTGGTCGCGAGACACAAATCGAGGTTTGCGACGATGACACCGCTGTGCCCGTTGCCAACTACAATTTCACTTCCATCGACAAAATCCCCGAAGCCGATATGCAAGATTCCCTCCAAGTACTAGGTGTCATTGTGGGAGTTGGCGAAGTTTCGGAGCTGACCTCAAGCAAGACAGGCCGTCCCTTCACCAAGCGCTCTGTGGACATTGCGGATGATTCAGGTGCGCGTATCTCTGTCACGTTTTGGAACAATCAGGCTAAGGAATTCCACGCCTCTCCCAATACGGTATTGGCTATCAAGGGTGCCAAGATCCACGAATACCAGGGTCGTTCGCTGACAATTCTCAGTTCAACTGAGGTTGCGGAGGACCCCGATATTGCCGAAGCACACCGGCTGCGTGGCTGGTGGGACTCGGTAGGATCTAGGGAGAATCTCAACAATGTTTCAACCAACGGCGCTGGTCCCGTGTCTAGCAACGATGACCGTGATCCCCGTCAAGAAATTGAATACGTTAACAACCTAGACACTTCTGACACGGAACCCAAGTACATGTCCATCTCAGCCATGATAACCATGGTCCGCAACAATCGCTTTGATTATCCTGCCTGCACTACTGAGGGCTGCAACAAAAAGGTGATTGAAGAGACTGATGGTCGCTTCCGATGCGAAAAATGTGATATTACGATGGATAAGCCTCACTACCGCTATATTCTGTCCTTGTCGATCGCTGACCACACGGGAAATGCTTGGGTCTCTTGCTTTGATGACGTTGGTCGCATGCTCATGGGCATGGAGGCCAACGAGCTTCATGAGCTGTCACAGTCGACAACTGAGCAGGACAAGTTTAACCAGATTTTCCAGGACGCTAGCTACAAGCGTTACGTGTTCAGACTGCGGGCACGTGTTGACACATTTGAAGAAACGCGTGTGCGTTTGCAGGTCATGTCGGCTGTGCCTGTCAACCCTGTGACGGAAGGCGCAAGACTTATGAAGGAGCTCGAGGCATAGGCGTGCCCTCTTATTTATTTGGTTTGCAATATGTGATTTGCTTATTTTACTATATACAGTGTACACCTTCATTAAATAGCGATGTTTTCTCCTTTTGTTGCCTAAGTAGCTTAGATTCCCAGCCGCTTTTGCAACGCGGCCTTGAGATCGTTGACAGGGATACGTCCTTGACATTCGCGCATTGTTTGACCAACGAGATATTGGAAACTAGACGGCTTGGATCCGTTGCGAACTTGCTCCGTGACATCGGCGTACTTTGCAAGAACCACATCCACGACCTCGTCGATAGCCTCCTGCACACCATCCTCGGCGGCAGACGCGCTGGTAAGATCAAACTCTTGGATAACACTGTCAACAGTCTGCGGAGGCTTGGCTTGAGAGTGAGAAACAATGAGATGCTTGAGAATTAGCGCTCCTGACTTGGCCGTGATGGCGCCCTCATCAATGCGGTGAAGAAGATGAGCCATTTCAGTCGCAGAGATGATATCTGGTGTGAAATCGACCTCAGCCATAGTCAGCTCTCCTAGGTACTTGTGTACAATCCACTTGCCCACGATGTCCTTAGTCGAGGGCTTGTTGTAGGCTTCAAAAACTGCAAAAAAGTAGTCCACGAGGCCCTGGGTTTTCCAAAGAGTTTGGGCATCGACAATGCGCACACCATAAGGAGCTGTCACCATTCGGGACAAGATAGACTCCGGCAACTCTGGCAGCTGGGCGGCGATCTGGGCCACAGCCTCTGGCTCGACCGAAATTGGATAAATCTCTGGGTCCGGCATATAGCGGTAGTCAATTCCATCCTCCTTACCACGCAGCCTCCACGTGTTGACACCGTCCCAGCCGCGAGTTTCTTGCTCAACAATGCCACCGGCCTCGAGGATTGCCGATTGGCGCTTGAATTCAACCTTCATGGCGCGCTCTACGGCTCGCAGCGACGATAAGTTCTTGACCTCGCAGCGGTTTCCGCCGTTAACAGACACATTGACGTCGACACGCATGGCACCGCTCTCGAGCTCGCCGGAGCAGACTCCCAGATGCTTAAGCAAGATCTGAAGTTTGCGGACAAATAGCACAGCCTCGCGAGGCGAAGTAATGTCGGGCTCGCATACCAGTTCCAGAAGGGTCGTGTTGGCTCTGTTCAGATCAATATGGGCAACATCACCAATGTAAGTCGACTTGCCTGTATCTTGCTCGATTTGGATCTGCTTGATCCGGATTTTCGAGTTTGTATTGTGGCCATCATTCGGCGACAGCGCCAGGTAACCGTTGGTGGCATATGGCTCGTAGAACTGAGTGATTTGATAGCCCGCTGGTTGGTCACCGTAAAAGTAGTGTTTTCTATCGAATGAGAACACTGGCTGGACGTTGCAGTTGAGAGCCAGAGCGGCCTTGAGTGCCAGCTCCAGCGTCTGCGGGTTGAAAATGGGCTGAGTTCCAGGCAATGCGGCGTCAAAATACGAGACCTGCGAGTTTGGTAACTGATGAAAGGATGTGGGCGAGTTGCTGAAGAGTTTTCTCGGCGTTTGCAGCTGGGCATGTATCTCGAGACCGCATGTCAGCTGGTACTTTGACGAGGTTGGTTTCTGCCGGTCAAGAAGCGGGCTTTTTAGATGTGGGGATGCAATGTGATGAGTGGAAGTGGAATGCGGTCGAGTTCGGGGCACTGCACGCCACAGGAATCTGTGTTTTAGAATGAGCATTGCATGGGGATGGTGAGGATGGAGAGTTCGGGGTGGAGGGTTTTGGGTGAGTGGGGGAGTGGGGGAGTTGCCCGGCACAGCCGCACTGTCATAGCGAGACCGGACGGGAGATGAGAGAGGATGAAGAGAGAGCAAGAGAGACGTGAACAAGAAGAGAGAGAGGGAAAAGAGGGATGGAGTGGGGAAACAAACGTGAGGGCTGTCATTTGCTGGACGTCAGCCTTGACATTATGTTCAATCACGACAGTGTTCACACCTGCCTCTACCAGCTCCTGTTGTCCAGCCCGCTGCTTACCAGCAGCAAAACGAGCCCTAGCAGGCATGATTACATACAAAAGAATTGAATACTACAAACTTGTACGTGTTATAGTGACAAATAAGGGTCCCACTAAGGTGTAGCCTCCTTATAACTCTGCTGCTTTCTGGCCTCCTTCTCCAGAGTGTCCATCTTGGTCATGAGCGCTGTCAGCTTGCCGTTAAGCTCGGTCTCAGCTGCTGTCAGCTTTGTGTCTGCATCTCGCAGCATGCTCTCGATCTCTTTGGTGAGTTCTCCCTGGCTTTTTTGTTCCTCGCCCAGCGCCAGCGGAGCTGCCGACATGTTCTAGTGTTATTGCAGCTGCTGGGTTGGGTCAAGTAGAGTAAGTACTCTACCCAAGGGTTTTGGGTTGCCGCCTTGACACCCCTGTAGATGGTGAGAAAATGGGGGCAAACTACATGGAAGTGAGCTAGGATTCGGCTGAAATTTTACCTGAATCTAGCTGGAACTGGTTAGAGCCGCGCTGGGTTTTGCGAGCTCGGCCTTTTAGCAGTTGGCCATGCTCTGGGCTCGCCGCTTCTCGCTAAATCTCAAACCACAGACCCATTACTCAGGACAGTGGGGCTTTACTTACTCTCAGCAGCAAAAGCGCTGGGTACAGGCAACCAGAACCAGCCCGGGATTGTCCCTCTCGAAGTAACAGCAGCTAGGACTCGGAAAATATCAAGTTCTAGAGTCATCTGATCAACCTGTTTCCTTTTCTCCTTTTCTTTTCTCCCCTTTTGCCTTTCTCTCTCACTCCCTTCCATTTCTCCCTCCAGTTCCCTCCATTTTCCCTTCTTCGCTCCCACCTCCCAGAGGGAGAACTTGAGCTTCGCAATTCCCAATCTCAACTTCACCACCTACCATGTCCAAGGCGGCCGACACCTCTGTGGTGCCTGCGATTCCGCACATCACGGAGAACTACGTTCCTCTGTCGCTTGTGCTGCAGAACCTAGTGGCTTTTGCCTATGCGCAGTTGCAAACCACCGTGGAGACGATGCCCTCGGTGCAAAACACCCAGGTGCGAAAACGCAGGTTTTTGGACGTGTTGGTCAAGACCCGCCAGCAGTTTGTAAAGGCTTATGTGCTGTGCAAATGGGCCCATTCTGCTGGCGAACTGTCCAAGTGCATTGACGTGGTTTCCTGGCTCCATGGTCAGCAGAACTGCTACCATAACTTGGTCGTTGTTCTCCACATGATGGAACAGTCGTTGGCTGGTGCAAAACTGCGCAATCCAGACCTGGAAACGGCCCTGGAGGTTCTCAAATTTGGAGCCCCTGTCCAAGACTCTCATTCTTTCATTCCTCAGTCTATGTTGAGCGCCAAGACCGTTCTGTCCACCCTCCAACAGCTCAATGTGCTGCTGTCGATCCGGCTGGCTCTTGTCGCCAGCGATAACGAGTCCGGTTTGCCGCTGCAGTTTCGAAACTACGTCATCGCTAACGGTAAGGCCCGGTTCTCGGTTGCAAACTCTTTTGACGTTGAGCTTTCTGTCGCCGACGACAAGGTCAATGCGCGCTTCTTTCTCGTCGACTTCGCCTTCAACTTTGCTGGCGCTCCGCCACAACCAATTGCTCTTCCTCTCAAGGCTTCAATTGAGCATGCTGCAAATGCCCGTCTCGAAAAGGGCCCCCTGCTAGACATGTTTCGTTTCCTACTCAAGTTTACTTTGAACTACAAGCTGGCTGTTGTTCACCGTGAACTGTCTGCGCTGCGCGTCTCCGGTCTTTGGGCAAATAATCTCTCACACATCTATCAACCCGACAAGAGCATCATCTCCATCTTTTACTGGCCTCGCGAATCTCGCAAACACAATACCATTGAACTCGCCCTCCGCCAGGACGGCGGCAACCCCGAAATTGTCGTGCGTTGGCAGCGCTCCACAGATGAGGAATTTCACACAGTCCCCCTGCAAGATCTCAAACTTGCCGATGTGGTCAATATCGAGCAAGTCCTTGTCGCCGTTCTTACTCGCCACGCAGAGTCGCTCATTTCTCAGATTTATGAGAAGCTCAATGCCCAGATGCTTCCAGAAATTGTCACTCTAGTTGACTCTCTCTCCATTCGCATCAAGCTCAACTCCACCCGCCACACCGTGCTGTCGTATGACATGATTACGGGACGGCTCAAATTCACAAACCCATGCCCGCTCATTGATTCGGCGCAACGAGACGCTAACAAGTTTTCAGAGCGCCCAGCGGCTGTCACACCGATACTTGCATCTCTCGCCTACAACTCGCTGGCCGATGAGCTGGCATTCCGAGCCAAAACCTGCGGTTGGGCCGTGGCCTCCTCAATGCAACTAGCTCCCGATGCTATGAAGAAGCATTTCCCAACCTCCAAAGTCCTTCTCTTTTTGCGTATGGCAGGATGGCCTTTCCGTTGGTACCTCATCAGCTGTGTCGGTGCTGACTTCAAAATCTCGCACTATCTGGTTCGCGTCCATACGAAGGATCGTCTCGGACATGTTGACTTTATCAACACCATATACGGTACAACTCCGACCGTAAAATTCTACAAGAGCCTGCAAGGATTTATTAACATTAGAATTTCTACGCAGTTCATTTGCCAGCAGTTCGATCTGGCCAACATCAAGCATATGGTTGCGGCCGATTTCAAGGGAGCGCCAATGCTAGTGGTCAACATGGACTTGCACGTCAAAAAGTGGGCACATTCGGCAATTAGAATTCGTGTCAACGAAACCTACACGGAGTGTGAGGGCCGTCTACTCAAGCCCATCCCCATTTCCACTTCTACCGAAGATGTTCAGTTCAAGGCAGATGGAACTTTTCACATTCCAATCCCGCTGACAGATTTTGTCGCAAATCTTTATCGCCGCCTGAAGCAGATTCAGACAATGGCGTCATTCACCTCAGCCATTTCAACCATGGGACTGACGTTGCTCGACTCAACCTCGCTTGATCGCATCTCCTTTAACTACGATCCAGGTGATCACCAAACACCTGCCACTGTTGCTGTAGTTGTTTTGTCCCATGGAGAAACGCACTTGTCGCCGCGTTCAGCTTTGGTGCAGGAGGCTGCTGACGGACTCAGTAAAAATGGCGGTGATGCTCAGGCGACAACCCAAACTAGCCTTGAGATTCCTGTGAACTCTCCACACCACATCATTTTGCCACTTTTGCAGTCTCTTGTGCAAACCTCGGATCTCATATCGGTAGTGTGGATCTTGCAGAGCACGTTGCCACTCTATCAGGCACTCAACACGCTGAGAGCCAAAGAAAAGGCCCAGAACTCGAGCGTGGTAGTTATTCCACACTCTCCGCTGGATCTTGTAGTGGTTATGCATCGTTTTCAGCTCAAACTGTCTGTCAGGGTACATCTTAAGAGCCGGTCCAAATCCTCACAGAGGCCGGTAGTATTTATCCGCGAGGTCGCGTCGTCAGATCCGTCTTATAAACCATCCTTGACTCTCAAGGATCTTTTCGAAAAGAAAACACCTACCATTAAGAGCTCAGTTCCGCTTGAAACCGGAGTGGTTTGCTCGCTTGCTGAAGCACACAAAATGGTTGAAAAAATCTATGACTGCCTACTCGGAAACACAGTTACGATAGATTAAAAGCATGTACAGTATCATTAGAATAATAAGTTATGGGTGTCTAGCGCATCCACGGTGTGGTGATTTTGCTCACTACGTGCCATGCCATGTAACCTGTGACCGCCAGCGTCTGATGGTAAATGGTTGGCGACGGATCCAAAGCGTAATGCATATGCGGCCGTGACTTTACGGGACGAGCAAAGTGTGAGTACAGAGGCACAAATGGATGCTGCTCCTCTGGCAAAGGAGGGGTAGGCAAATCAATGCGGTGCTGGATAAAGGGATGGTGGCTTGATAGAGGTGGGCTGAGCGAAGGAGGTGATCTGGAGCCATGCACGGCAAAATATTTTGCCATCCAGCTGTCCTTGTCCGTTTCTGATTCTGATTCCAAAGGCTCTGACTCTGATAGTTCACCTAGTGTGACAGCTGACGATACGAGACTGAGATCGGACCTTTGCGAGCTATGCGAGGAGGGAATCAGAGTGCTGGCGTCTGACTCTGCATGCGTGGATGTGGAAGTAAGTCTCTGCTGGATGAGCGCCGTGGTCGCCGAGCCTAGCTGTGAGGACAGCATTGCTTCGGGGGTCGGTAGGTCTGGGGGCTGCGAGGTTAGTAGCTCTGGGCCAAGCGAGGTCAGCTCTGGTGCCTTGATAGGTGAGCGAGTCTTTGGGATAGGGAGATCCTGTGGCAGGTCCTGTTGCGCGGGTGCTGGCGATTCTGGGGGTGTGAGCAGAGTGAATGAATCGAGCAATTTGTCGAGAGTGGAAGTGGATGACTGTGCTGAGTCTGATGCATCTGGGGAACAAGGCCGTGAAGAGGGGGAAATAGGGTCGGATGGAGCTTGGGCCGACGGTTGAGAAGTCAGGTCTTCTGAAGAGTGAGAGGAAGTCAAGCTGTCAACTTCATCTAGAGGCTCGTTATGCACAATGCCATTCTTGCCCTCTTGCTTGTCATCTGCTCCATTCATCTCCATCACTTTAGCCTCGTAATCGCTAACTTTTCTCAGGGCCCCCGAGCTCGCTTTCCGAGCTGCTCTCTTCTCAGCCTCCTGAATCAAAGCATCCATCTTGCGCTTGCGCTCTTCGAGTTCCGCCATCTCGCGCTGGCGTCTCTTGTTATGCATTTCTTCTCTCTTGAGAAGCGCCGCAGCAAACTCATCCACCGGGCCCGCAGCCTCTGGCTCGTCGCCAAAGTCCTCACCCTGGACATCTAGGTAGTTGCAGCACGAATCTAAGGCGAGCTCCAGCTCCTCGTCGGCATCTTGCACCTGCTCGTTCAACTGCAGCAACCAGTACTTGCTGTTGATTGGCTGTGGAATGACAAATTCAACATCCGACATGCGCCAGATGCGTAACCGCGGCAAAATAGGGTGCACGAAATTTCCGCACTGCATAAATACAGAGTTTTGGCCGAGGATCTGGTATAGCCGAAACGAGCCATGAGCAACGAGCTCCTTTTTGAGCGACGGAGGAACCTGGCAGCCAAAGGGCGGCAGCTCCACTCCGTTACGGCGCCGAGACTTGGTCGGGGTCGGTAGCTCAAACGAGCGGATTGTGGCTCCACTGGCCAAAAACAGGTCTTTCGTTTCTTGGTCCGTGATGTCATCGTCAGTGTCAATGCCGTAGTCCTCGGTAAAGTGACCGGCCACATCCGAGCGCGACGACTGACGAGAAAGGTCCCTCAGGGCTGATCGTTGCGATAGCGACGAGGACGAGCGCGCCTGGACGACCATTTTTCTGGCTGCTGCTAATTGTCTTCCAGTGCGTGGGGGGTAAATGGGGATAGATCTGGCACAGAGATCACTTAATGAGTTAGCTATTCTAGCAGTAGTGAGGATTATCTAATGATTGAAATGTTCTGCGCCGGGATGCTCTCGCGGTTTGTGTCTGCAGCAAGAAGTAGTTTTGGCGCAGAATGTGTTTTGGCTGCTCGTTTAGGAAATGCACGTGACATGGGTGAGTTGGGGTCATGTGGGGATGGACGCAATGAAATCGCGACGCGGTCACGTAGAAGGAGCTGGCTGAGTGCGTGAAAATTTAGTTTCTGCTGTGCTATACGTGTAGTTCTTACCTCATAATTGCCGCTGATAGATGGCGGTGCATTGCGCCATCTCTAGCGAGCATCTCCACGCGCCTCGCAAAATCAGCTTCTAGATCGGCGCTGCAGGCGGCCAACGTTCCTGCAGCAACTTGCGCTCGAGGCGAGAGAGCAGTGCTCTGCACAATGATAGAGTCTCGGTCTAGATACATCTTTTATTCAGCTAACTCAAAGTTTATCTTTTGATGTACCACCAGTGGCCTGTTTCCCCAGTGCAGTGCTCGCCGCTCCCTTCTGCTGGGTCATAGCGCACAGCTACTGCCCAATCTCGTATTTGCACGAGCTCGTATTTTTTTGCGGAAATCAAGTGACAGGTCATTTTTTCAGTCGTGTTTCCAAGCGCCACGAGACTACTGCGAAACCAGCCTACGAGTCCTCGGGAGAGCTTTGAATCGCAGAGCTCACCCTGATTTCCTGCTTCCCGGTGCACGGCTGTGCCAAGGCGTATCCTTTAGCAGGCACACGACCGTCTGAACGCTTCCTCACTCCTACGCACCAGTTCAGCCATGCCAGAGCGGCTAGTTGTCCCGCTTCGCTTTGGAGTCGTACAGCCAAATCTCTACCGAGGCTCCTATCCGCATCAGCATAATCTGCGATTTCTCAAACGGCTGAATCTCAAAACTATAGTTTCTCTTACCCCGGAGCCCCTACGGCCCGAGATTTGCGACTGGGCCCGGGAAAACGGCGTCCAGCTTGTGCATATTGCCTGTGGCACTGCAGATGGCAAGTCGAAAAAGAAGCGTGGTATTCCTGTGGAATATTCCACGATCCGCCAGGCCCTAGAGCTCATCATTGACTCGGCCAGGGCACCTCTCTACCTGCATTGCTTGAACGGCGCCCATGTGACGTGCCTCGTCATTGCCTGCTTGCGTAAGCTGTCTTTTTGGTCCATGGCGGCAATTGGTGACGAATTTCTGCGCTTCTCCGATATGGAGATCAAAGACGAGGTGTTTATTCAAGAATTTCGGGCCGAGATTGCCCGCCCTGATAATGTTGTTGGCTGGATCTTTCAAGGCTTGTCGCAGCGGGGCGTTGTCCAGAGCCACCCAACGCTTAAACTCACGCAGCCGCGGCCTGCTGGCGATGGAGTGATTTCTCAAAGGGCTCCGGCAAGCACTGAAAGTTAGGGGCTTGGCTATGGGAATTGGTCCCGGGCAAGCTCCGCCGGCTCTCCCTGAGTCAACACTGCACATCATCAGGATCATTATTTATTATAAGTCTATTTACGCTTTGGGTTTGTAGCCCATACCCCTAAGATACTCCGTTGCATCTTGCAGCTCCTGCTTTCTGCGGGCCGAGCTCCAGTCGAGATGGCCGCCCATGACGGCAATAACCTTGGGCAGAGCTTCGTAAGCAGCCTCCGAGTTGAGGAAGGCGAGACGCGTGCGGCGGGCAATGAAGTCAACGGCCGTGCGTGCATACTCGTAGTCAATGGCGTACTTGATTTCACCATCAATGAACGGGTAGCCGTCGGCGATGAGCACGCCGGTGGTGGCAGTGGCGGGGATGTCAGTCTTTTTGGCGGTGTACGGCTCGGCCAGCGACGCGACAGTGAAGGCACGTGTGCCATAGTTAGATGAGAGGTGCTTGGCGACCTCGGGGTCGAGCTTGTACTTCTGAATCAGGTCAATAAACATGACATTGTTCCAGCCCTCGGCACCCACCAGCGGGGTGAACTCTGTGCGTGAGGGCGACACAGGCTGGAGCTGCTTGAGCTTGATGCATTCGTCCACCGTTTCCTCGGCCATCTGTCTGTAGGTGGTCCACTTGCCGCCGGCAATGGTGACGAGACCAGAGTCGGACACCGTTACAAGATGGTTGCGCACAACGCCCGAGGTGTCGGACTTGGACGGGTCGCGTACAAGCGGACGAATGCCACCCCAGGCGGCCTGCACGTCCTCGCGGCGCACGTCAATCTTGCCATCAATGTAGTGGCGCACCTCGTTGAGCACAAAGTCAATGTCGTGATCGGACGGGACCGGGTTGCGCTCAATGGAGCACGGAGAGTCGGTGGTGCCGGCAATGGTGGAGCCCTGCCACGGCAGGAAAAAGACAACACGGCCGTCGGACGTGTTGGCGTCAAGCAGACCCATCTTTTTGGGCGAGTACCAGCCAGGGAAGACAATGTGGATGCCGCTGGACGGGGCCACAATCTCCTTGGTGGTGGGATCGTCCATGCGGCGAATAGCGTCAGTGAAGGGGCCAGTAGCGTTGACAACAACCTTGGCCTTGATGTCGAACGGAGTTGCCGAGGGGTCGTCGAGGTCCCGAACAGTCACACCCGAAATTTGGTTGCTGGCGTCCTTGAGAAGCGAGGTGACCTCGACGTGGTTCACCACGTCAGCGCCCTGCTCAATTGCGGTCACAGCGATCGACACATTCATGCGCGAGTCGTTGTGAGAGCCG
This sequence comes from Grinbergsozyma bentonensis, assembly GCA_030561725.1. Taxonomy (NCBI): domain Eukaryota; kingdom Fungi; phylum Ascomycota; class Dipodascomycetes; order Dipodascales; family Trichomonascaceae; genus Grinbergsozyma; species Grinbergsozyma bentonensis. The sequence goes on along the minus strand of JAKTYB010000033.1, from coordinate 12,140 downwards.
TCGTAGTAGACGACGGCGCCCTTGAGCTTGTCGTCATTCAGCATGGGGAAAGCCTCGACAGCCGCCGTTTTCGAGAGCACATAGGAAGACTCGAGATTGCGCTTGCCCGCCAGAAAGTCGTAGCACTTGACACCGGCGTAGTAATAGGGAATCTGCCACCAGCTGTAGAGCGGGATGAGGATGGGCAGGGCAAACGAGAGATGGGGCGCGATATCCAAAAAGACACGGCGCTCCTTGAGGGCTTCCTTGACGAGGGCGTACTGGTCGTAATCCAGATTCCAGACAGCCTTTTCAAGGTATCTGACACCGCCGTGGACGAGTTTAGTGGATCTCGACGAGGTGCCGCAGGCGTAGTCATCGCGCTCGACGAGGGCCACTTTGAGGCCTCGGGTGGCTGCATCGAGAGCTACGCCGGCACCGGTGGCACCGCCGCCGACCACCACCATGTCGTAGACCGAGCCGTCGCCCTGAGAACCGTGGGCCTTGAGGTTGGCGAGAAGCTGCTCACGTGAGGGGGGCTTGGCGGGGGTCGCTGGGGAGAAGGTGTGGTGGATTCTGGCGGGCTCATCGGCCGCACTCTGGTAGTGGTATGCTGTGATTGCGAGCGATGCGCCGGCGACTGCACCCAGCAGCCTGGCTGGCGTGACTGTTCGTCGAAGCAGAGCGGCCATTGTGGGGGCGGGGTGAGGAGGTGGGGGAGGGGAGGAGAGGAGGGCAGGTGGGGTTTTGCAGAGTTTATGAGTGAGGGCAGGTGGAGGGAGGAGTTCCTACTGACCCAACTTGCTATGTAAACTTGCTGGGTATTTTCCAGTAGAACTTGCTGGGTGGTGCCAGGAGCAAACGTGCTCTATTTATGCTGGCAAGCAGGTCCCAAGCGAAAAGGGCGTGGGGGAGCGAGACGTGGTGGAAGCTTGCAGGTGGCCCAGTCTGGCATGCCGGGGGACTGAGACAAGTGGGAGGAGAGCGACAAGACGGCGGTGGTGGCGTGGGAGTTGGGCAGGATGTGGGGGGCTGGAGGAAGATGGGCGCGGGGGACGGGCGCCTATGCCGGAGTGTGCGACCGAGTCTTGCTGGCAGATTCAGGTGCAGCCCAACGGCAAAGATAAATCTTGACTGTTGCTTGCCACTTTTCGTGCTTTTTTTCCGAGAGGGGACCGGATCAACCCCACTCCCGCCAGTGGGGACGAAAACAGTCAATTGCTCACCCCGCCCAGACTACCGTTTCTGGGCAGCTTGTCGATCGGCTTGTGCCAGCAAGGCCCTAGCCGGACCTCCGTGCGCATTGTTCCGGGAGTTCAACAGCTTGGCAGCAGCCTCAGAGGCACCTCTCCCGAAACCCGCCCAAAGCAAATCTCGAGCCTAGTAGATCTCCTTTGAACATTTCGGCCTTCGACCCTCTCCGATGGGGTGAGGCGCTCACCCCACACAGGTCCGTTGCGCGAGGCGTGCAGCTGCCCCGGCCGGTGGGAGCGCCGGAAAATAGAACTCCCGGGCGGCGCAATTTGGCGGAGATGCCGCAGGCGTGCTTCCGTGTGCAGGCAGGTGACAGAGCCGGCCAGGCCCAGACAGCTGACATATCCATGGCCCGCACACCTGCAATTCCCGTGCCAGCCAGTCTAGCAGACTGAGTCCGCGATTCGCGGCACTGCCCCCCACCCAGCATGCATCGCCAGGTTGCAAGCGCGGCAGCGACGAAGACAGGTGATTCTGCTTGTGAATGGGTGCTGCCTTCCAGCCATGCTGCGGCCCTGCTCTTGGCCCCGTAGTCACTACAGCGTGGCGCTCGTTTCACAGTCTTCTAGCACTGGATTATAGGGCTCTCTGCCCTTCTATTACTGAACCTTGCGGCCAACAAGCGTAGAGCATAGGCACTGAGGGATCCAGGGACCAGCCCCTGAAGCACCAGAGGGGGAATGCCCTTCGCAGCACATGGCACTGCCCCCCACACAAACAACTAACTGGGAGTTGCCAGTCGCCAACGGCCGGTGTTAACACTCGTATTTCGTTTGCGTTGCTGCAGGTCCCAACGGTCTATAAATTACATCTTTGGACGAATAGGAATACGGACTCTATCGTGATGCCCCGAAACAAGGACACGCCCCTTCGGGTCCAAGAAGCGCACAGTCGAGTACAGGAAGCGTTGGGTCATGGTTGACAGCGTGCACTCGACATATACCTTCTCGTTAAGTGGGATGGCCAGCAAGTAGGACGCGTTGAGGTTGCGCGACACGCCCGAGGTCATGGACATGTCGATAATGCACTTATTAATTACAGTCTGACGCTCCTCAGGGTCGTCCGGCACTTCTTCTGGCCAAAACGTATCCTCAGCCGACAGTGCCCAGGTTGTGAAGTTGTCCAGCATGGTCATGGTGCAGCCACCGTGCACGGCCCCGCGGGCATTGGACATCCAGTCCTGGGTCTCCAGCACAAAGGTGACCCTGTAGTGGCCGTTGTCCATCTTCTTCACGTCGTGCACCTCCAGGAGGGGGAGCATTTTGAACCCCCAGTGGCCGGCCAGGTCCATCCGCCGGGAGAGATTGAGGTACTCCTCGACCCGTTGTTTTGGCGTGAGGATCATTGGCTGCTTGAGTGCCGGCTGCGCACATTTATAGGCGCGGCTGTCGCGCCTCGGCTCCCTGTGCACCCGAGGCTGTGGGAGGGGCGATGTGGGTGCTTCGCCGCGGTTGGGACAGAGGCGAGAGGTCTAAGGGCGCAGGCATTGGAGGCCGTGACTCGTGAGGGGCTGCGCAGCAGTCGCTGTCTCATATTTCCATGATTTTTCGCCTCTTAGGATACTGAGATTGCCCTATCCTAGCCTGAAGGGCCCAACCCAACAAGGCACACCGCACAGACCCAGCCCTGAACAGACAGCTGGGCCGCACAAGCCCCCCGGGAACGGGCCAGGTGACTCCGCACCCGCCACCAGCTCTGTACAAACTCCCAGCCTCCGCCGCATTGGGCAGCTCTGTCCAGCTACTCTCTCCCAACAATGTCCAGCCGAGCAGGCTCGGTTCACAACCATCGGCCAGAACTAAGTGGTGGGCGACTGCCCCCATAGTGCGGCTCGCCGCGCCACGCCGCGCCACGCCGCATGGGATCGGTCAACAGATCTGAACTGCAGCTCAGGGAACAAATGCATCTAGCAGCAGCAAGTGGCAAGGCGCAACGACCGGTAGTTTCTTACGGCCGCTGGGATCGTCCCCCAGCGCAGTATGCTTCTAGCCAGCCAACTTCAAGCCAGCCAAACAACAAGATGAGTGCCTGCGAATAGCCTGACCGAGTTTGGCCCGGGCAAGTGGTGAAATCTGCCTTTGCCACTAGAAAACCTTCCTGTGCCCCCCTCCGATTGCCAGTTTTTTTAGCAGATAGCCAAGAACTGCCGGACATAACCCCAGCCCTCCAAAGCAGAGATTCCACTGATGAGTGCCATAGATGAGGCTTGAATCGAATTGTGGGTGCTCTAGTGTGCTTCAGTGTCGTATAAATTTTAATATTGCAGATATCAACTAGGAGCTTGTGATCTACACTTTTATTTCTAATATAGTTTAATAGCAGCCAATTGAGCTCAGGCTGTGTGGGTGGCCAGCAAGCGCGCGGAGCGTGAGCAGTGCGGGGGTCTGGGCCCAGAGGCTGATACTTCCTATGACCAAATAACCAAGAGTAGTCAGTATTGTGCCATCGCGAATTTCCAGCTTACTGCCCCCGAATTGGGGCGAGATAGATCGCTGGACCGGCCTGCACTATTGGCGGTGGCTGGGGGGTTTGAGGCACACAAGCAGCTGGCAAGTGCAGGCGCCTGCATGAGCGCCATCGCAGAGCACAGTATGAACTGGCAGACTCGAGCAAGCGGCGACGTCTGCTAGGACCAGTGAAAAGAAATAGTGGTATATCAGGTATGCAGATCTCAATGAAACTCTGTTTCTGTCCATCTCCCGGCTGTTTCTCCCGGCTCTATTTTTAGAGCGCGCTTCTGGGCACTCTTCTCGGCGCTGCAGGCGAAGACGCACAAGGCTGACGGCCCTGCCCAAAACAGGCAAAGTCAGCCCCCCCAGAGCCAACGGCGAGTTTTTGAGCTGGACGCAATCTGCCTTCCTACACTTCACATTAGACGCCTTGCTGAGACACTGTTGAGCCGGATTTTTGCTCGATTTGCCCAACAAGACTTTGCCCGCAAGCGTCCGAGCAGTAATGAGCCGTTCAGCCGCGCCCATGGCGGCGCCTGTGCCCGATGTCATGGACCGGGTCTTTGTGTCTAGAAAGCCCAAAAAGAAGACTCCGGCGGCGCTGCGCCACTTCAACAAGAAGGTGGCACGGGCCTCGGCCAATCTAGTGCGAACCACGGGCTTTGTCGACTCGGACTACTCCGATTCGGACTCGGATCCGGAATCTGCAAAGCCCGACATGTCCGACCTCAAGGCCACCGGCCTGGCCGTCGTGCATGACTCGTTCGTCAACGAGAACGACGACAGCCTCAAGAATTCGTCAAGTTTGGATGTCGACAGCGATGACGAGTCGCAAGAGAGTGGCTCGTTTGCCAGTCGGCCGCACTACGAGGCCGACAGGCTGGGGGCTGCCTGGCAGCGCCAGGCGCAGCAGATCCAGCAGGGCTGGGGCCAGCCAGCACTGCAACAACAGCAGAGACCAGCAGCAGCTCCTGGCTATGCGGCACCGCCCATCGCCATGTTTAAGCCGCCCCAGTACACCTACTACCAGCCTCCTGCGCCTGCCCCTCCTCCGATCCAAAAACCCAAGCGGCCACGGCCCTTTGTCGAGTACCGTGAGGGTAAGTGGGATCCATTTGAGAGGTCTGACGCCAACAGCGATGCCAACTATGTGGACGTTGACGACCCAGATCTCCACGCCAAGAGAGAGCGCGAGGCCCGCAAAAAACAGGAGGCTCTGCAAAAGGAGTGGAGGAGGTACATTGATTTTGACAGCGACCAGGACTCGCGGTGGGGCGGTCGGACTCCCGAGGGGCCTACTCCGGCACCGTCCACTGGGCCGGCCCCAGCACCGGTGGCAGTTGTCGACACTCACCCAGAGTCACCGGTCTCCGGCACAGACTCTCTACACACTGCCCGATACTCCACCCCTAATTCCTACACCACAGCTTCGCCTCACCCGCATCCCTCGACCTCACCTGCCGCCCAGGTCCGCTCCCTGTCAATCCCGCCAGCCTCGCCATTTACCACCTTCCCAATTGGGAACGCTGGCGCAGGAACCCTCGACACCGCCAGACCAGCGACAGCAGCAACACTGTCCCCGGCACAGGCCGAGGCAGGGCTTCTTCCACCGGCCTCGGCTGAGCCCCGAGCGGTCTCGACCGTATCGTTTGCCGCCGCCATGAGAAACGTCTTCACCGACGCTAGTGGGGCCACCATGTCCCACCCGATCCCCACACTGACCCCCCTACCCCCCAAACATGCCAGCCACACCAAGCCCTATTTCATCTGGCAAAAAAGGGACCCTGCTGCTACTGTTAACCGTGCGACAATCTCTGGCAGCAGAATGTCGGCCTCCGTTGCGCCCTCAGATGCTCAAGTCTCCAAATTCTCCGTCCAGGGCCTGGCTCGCATGATGAAGAAGAGGCCGGCGCAACAGGCGGCCCCTGGGGCGCCGCCCCACGACCCACCCCTGGCCGCCGCCCCGCAATCCGACTTGTACCTGCCGCCGTCGCCAGTCCCTATTTTGGACGCCCCAGACGACAACCACTATCTCCAGGACCCGCTGCCTTCAACTGTCCCTTTGCACACGCCCTCTCCCTTTTTTGAGCAGCCCGACCATTACCACCAAATGAGCTCGCGGGCCGCTACCCCGCAGTCCCCCCGCTCTATGCGTTCAGCTACACCGCAGTCCGTTGTTTCTTCCAGGCATTCTCCTGAGAGGTCTCTGAGATCCGCTCGGGCCCCTTCGGTGGCTTCCTCCCGGGCTCCTTCTGCCGCTCCAGCTGCTCCTGCGGCTACTGGCATGGCCGCATACCTCGACTATCTCTGGTGGGGCAAGGACTATGTGCAAAACAAGGGTGCTGAGTTCTATGAAAAGGGCAATGGTTTCTACCAGTACATGTTTCCAGGCCCCCCATCTAAGCAGGCAGATCCAGCTCGTGCTCCGTCATTGAGGTCAGCCCGCGCTCCCTCTACAAGATCGGCTGCCCCGTCTGTTCGCTCAATGCGTACTGTGTCGGATTATGCCCAGCCTGCGCTGTCAATCCGGTCGGGTGCCGCGTCCATGCGCTCAGCATCGTTCTCGGAAGCGGCATCTCTTCGCACAGTTACCCCAACCCCATCGCATCACTCTGTGGCAGCACCAGCTGCTGCTGCTGCTGTTGCTGCACCGGCGGCTGTTGCTGCTGCCAAGTCAAGCTCTTTCAAGAAGGCTCTGCTGCAAACCAAGGATTTTTTCTTTCAGCCCATCGTCATCACGACTGGTTTTGAGGCGAAGGACAAGCAGCAGCAGGCCGGAAGCAGAGCCGCTAGCAGGGCTGCCAGCAGGGCTGCCAGCATTGCTCCTGAGCCCGAATTTCATGAGGCAAATCTGTACGAGCAAAGCATCCACAGTGGTAGATCAATAAGCGCAATGTCACAGCGTCCCGCCAGCATTGCCCCATCCATGCGCTCTCGACGCTCGATCGCACCCACTGTCCGCTCGGTACGGGCCCCTTCCGTGAACCAGGCCCCAGGCCCTACCTCTTGGTACACCCCAGTCGTCGACTATTTTTCTGGGCCTGTCACGTCCAATGCTGTTGAGGGTTTCCGCAGTTTGTCGCGCCTTTCAGTTGTTCTCAAACCGCTGGACGCAGTTGCTGACAGCTTCCCCTCGCTTCAGGGCATTGTCGTTGCGACCGAATTAGTTCTTCTCGTCTGGGTGCTCTACCAGGTGTCTATTCTCATCCATACATTGGCGACTATTGTCAAGGTTGCATGCATGCCCGTTATCATCATTGTTCGCATCCTTGGTCTTCAAGCCCCGTTTTAGCATATATTTATACCATCCGGTAATTAAAAATTCATTTATAGTCGTACTTTCTTGAGATGAAAAGTGACCCCACTCGTCCAGTCCAGCTGGCCAGTAATTCAATCATAACAAAGTCAATTCATCTAACATCTAATCTCTAAAAATCATAGCCTCGCGACCGGCGCCAACACCAATAGACCCAATCTTGACACCAACCTTCTTCTCAATGTACTCCACGTACTTCTGCGTTGCCTCAGGCAAGTCCTCGAACTTGCGGCATGACGAGATAGAAGTCTTCCATCCAGGAAGAGTCTCGTACACAACCTCAACACGCTCGAGCACGCCAAGGTCCTCGGGGAAGGACTCGAGCTCTTTTCCATTGTACTTGTAGGCAACAGCAACCTTGATCTCGGGCAAATCATCCAGAATGTCGAGCTTCGTCAGGTTCAAGCTCGTGTAGCCATTGATGAGCGTAGAGTACTTGAGAAGCACCAGATCCAGCCAGCCGCATCTGCGCTTGCGGCCAGTCGTGACACCAAACTCACGACCAACAGTCTGCAAGTGTTCACCAATTTCGTTGAGCTGCTCAGTAGCAAACGGACCAGAACCAACACGCGTAGTGTAGGCCTTGACGACACCGTACACCTGGTTGATTTTTTGAGGTGGAATTCCAAGACCGGTACAGACACCGCCAATGGCAGTCGACGAAGACGTGACATAGGGGTAAGTACCGTGGTCAATATCAAGGAAGAGAGCGTTGGCACCCTCAACCAAGATTTTCTTCTTCTCGGCAATAGCCTTGTGGATAAAGGGGATACCGTCAACGACAAACGGACGGAGCTCCTCGGCATACTTCTTGTAGCGGGCCAGCTCGGCGTCAGCATCGTACTCAAAGCCGCCAAAGCGCTTCTGCTGAGCCTCCAAAAGACGGCGATACATAATCTCAAACTCCTCCCAGGCACCAGGCACCTCAGAAACGAGGTGGTGGACTCTCAGACCCAGGCGTGCCGCCTTGGACGAGTAGGTGGGGCCAATGCCCTTGCCAGTCGTGCCAATCTTTTCCTTGGAGAGCTCGGCCTCCTGGAAGCCGTCCGACATTTGGTGGAAGTCAAAGACGAGGTGAGCACGGGATGACAAAAAGAGTCTGTCACGACACTTGAGGCCCTTGTTCTCGATAGCCTGGAGCTCGCTGAAAAACGAGGGCACGTGGACCACAACGCCAGTTCCGACCAGATTCAGGCAGTTGGGGTTGATGAGACCCGAAGGCAGCATGTGAAAGTCGTAGGTGACACCATCCACGACGATTGTATGGCCGGCATTGTTGCCGCCGGCGCATCTAGCACAAACATCAATCTTATCGCACAAAATGTCGACAAGCTTTCCCTTGCCTTCGTCGCCCCACTGGGAGCCAAGAACTACGTCACACATGATGATCTGATTGGTTGCGAAAAAGGGTTTTAACGACAGTCGAGTCGTATAGTAAGGAACGCCATTTTTTTGCAACGGTTGGGATCCCGAGGAGTTTATATAGGACGTGTGGCGTGAAACATTTTCTTCGTTGCTGGGGTGTGGCGCAAGCGGTTATGACTGAAAAATCGGCACGTGAAATGGCCAATGAACAGAGTTCCCGGCCACGTCCGAGAATGTAGGGAGAGCGGCAGTGGGGGAAGAGCGGCAGGAGCCCCAGAAATATACTCAAATAACCTCTTTAGAATTTTCACACTCTGGCAGGCTCTGCAGAAATAACCCAGCAAACAAGTGGATGTTCTCTCTGCGCGGGCCCTGCGATCTCGAAGCGGCAGCCTTGAAATGAAAATGAAATCAGTCGCAAGCGGCTGCTATGTAGTACTAAGCAGCTCTGTACTCTGCTTGAGTAAGCAAGGTTTGATACAAACAGATCCAACGCCCGGCCATGTTAAACGCTAGCTCCTGACCACTATGACATGGGAATCTATTCAGCAAAACCTCCGGGCTCAGTAGCCCGAGCATCAGAGTGGTGGGGGTCGTCCAGTACACAGCCGTGCGACTGAGCGGTCATGGGCAACGCTAGAAGCTGCCAACGGGCAATCGGGGGTTTACAGCATTGCCATTTACGACATCTGTAACTCTTCTACGACTGTTTTAATCCCCCAACCTGATCTGGAGTCGTCTCATTGCTTCGGCGAAGCCTTTGAGTACCTCACTACTAGTTGGTCCCACCGATCCCGCGCTCAAGCTGAACGCTAGCAGCGCAGGTAGCTGTCAGACACCCATGGAGAGGACGTCTGGAGATTTTTATTGAATAAATACTTGGATTAGGATAAATATGGGTTGTTTTTTTTTTGGGGAGGGGTTTTCTGGTGAGTTTGGTGGTTTTGCAGAAATCTACTATAGATTCCCGCAGGCAATGGTCTCTTGACCGCGCAATCATCCCTCACTGCTGTTAGGGGACAGACACCATACCGTCTCGGGACTTCCTCTGTCAAACTGCAATATGAGGTACCGGGCCCTGGTGCCAAATATCGCAGTCGTGACTGAAAGTGGAGTTGTGGTGTGGTGCACTGTGCGCCGTCTCAACAAGTGTGGAAAATATGCAACAGTAAGAGACCCAGTCAGAGAACAAATCTTCTCTAGGCTGTCAGTCGAGCTGCTTCTTCCTCTGCTATAGCTCTTTTTATGCGTCCTCTGTCAACTCAGCTCTTGCTAGAACTGTCATTCCTGCTCTTCGTCACCTTCCGAGCACTTTCCAATTCCTTTTGTTATTGCCGGAAATTGAGGTGTGCCTCTCAGGAGTAAAGTCCTTGTTTTTGAGAGTCTAGTTGCCGTTGGTGGCAGACTTCTCCTTGCCCGTCACAGTTTCATTTTCTCCACTGTAGGCATCGCTAAGGCACTCGGTGTGATTGAAACGGCTCACCTGCTCCTTTATTGTTGAAATGTGCCTGAACATCAGCCTACTTCTCAACGGGAAAAAGCTGCGAGAAAAATTTAGGCGAGGACTTGAGAACCGATTTGAAAGGTTTTTTGGATTTTCTGTGCCCAATGAACTCTTTTCCAGGCGAAGCAGGCTCTTCCACCGAGGTTCTTGCCGTTGACAAAGAGACGGCATAATCGCTGCTTTGAGCAGTGCTCACAGAAACCTTGTCCTCAGTGCCGATAGATCGTAGGTTTTTGAAGGCGGTCTCAAATCCCAAGGAGATGGGGCGGACGAGCTCGTGGAGAATCTTGGCATTGTTAAAAGCAGGCTCATCACTAGAGTACTCGACAAGATTGTCACCAGAACTTTTAGCAGAGCTCGTGGCAAGGTGAGTGAACTTTTTGGTGATGAAGTGGTGGAGAACGTTTTTGCTCGGACTGGTGTCATCCTTGACAATTGGCTTATCGGTTGGGTCTGAAAAGATCTCGTTACTGAGATTCGTAGGGTTTTCATCGGGCCAATCGATTACCGTGCTCGAAAGAGATAGTCTGGATCTGAGAAGAGCCGGAGATTCTCCAACAACAGATTGTGCTAAGTTGTCATACGAGTTGATAGTACTTTCACGCTTGGCAGTGGTTGCATCCGGTAGACTTTTATCACCAGGGCAGTCCGTTCTGTTTGCGAATGAAGTATCGAACAATTCTGACGTGGTGTTATCGCAATAGCAATCTTCAACGTCCACCTCTGCCCAATAAATGACCGGACACATGTCTGGCATCTCCATCAAGGCATCCACCAGTTTGTAGGTGGAAGGTACTGGGGGTTCTTTGAAGGGCTGAGCTGGAGAAGCAGGCTTGAAGATCATCTTATTCAGATTCTTTCTGACGGTCCTGTGAATTTTGCTGGACTGTTCGATGAAGGCGGTCTGGATCTCTTTGAAGGATTGAGCTGAAGAAGCATGCTTGGTGGTCAGCTTCTCCATTTCCTTCTTACATTTCTTCGAAATTTTGCGGCAGTGCTTATGAAGGTCTCTGCGAATGTGACGAACGGCTTTTTTAGCTGCAAAATCAATAGAATTGAGTAGCGGATTGTCAACAGAGGACTTAGCGCGAGCTAAACTTTCCAAAACAAGATTATCCTTACTGTTGATTGAAGAATCCTTCTTCTCAAAGGTAACATAAGCAGGCTGAGCAGTAACATGGGGAGACTGGCGGCTATCGCTGGTGATAGAGTGAATCGAGGAAAATTCCTTGTCTTCAGGGACACTATCCATAGCCAATGCCGAAGCTTTTGTAGACGGGAGGGTGTCGTAATTAACCCCACTCAAACCGTCCACAGCGGGATCGTCAATGGCGTAGATATAAGGAACCTCGGCCTCCGCGTAACGTTCGTGATTGACCGAACGAATCGAGGAGGCTTTTTCGTCACTAGGGACACTCTTCACGGTCAATGGCGAAGCTTTTGTAGACGGGAGGGTGTCGTAATTAACCCCACTCAGACCGTTCACAGCGGGATCGTCAATGGCGTAGATATAAGAAGTGTCCCTGTCACCAGCGACAACATTGTCCATGCTTTGATTCGCGACGGGGAGGAAGCAAGAGATGTTGAGGAGATCACAGGACTGCGAGAGCGACAAAGCCTCAGTGGGAACTGTAAAGGGGGCGCCGTCATTGACGCCAGCTACAGTGCCCACAGCAAGGGCATTGGAGGAGGAGATGGATACAGAGCTATCAACACCTGTGGCAGACACGCTTTGAGGGGAGTAGGAAGCGCAGACATCAGCAACAGATTCGTTGAGATGAGGCTGAAAAGCAAAGATTGTTGAGCAAAGGCCACACAACATCACTTTGACATAGTTGTATGCCAAGTTGAACTTGCGGGCAAGGATTCTAGTCAAATCCTTAAAGGAAAGAGGCTTACGACTGGTAAGTGACTTCTTGGCCGGAGCGGGGGCTGCAGTTGCTCCAGCGCAAGAAGTGCCACGTACCTTATCTCTTGGCTGTATAAGGGTACGCTCAATGATAGAGGCTACATGCAAAGCAGAGGCATAAACAGTTGACACGGGATGTTGGCCAACAGTGCGAACAACCGATAAGGGGCTGGTCGTCATTTGAGAAGAAACTGCGCGAACAGCATCATCAGCCAGAATACCTGACCTGACAGCGCCCAAAACGAATGCAGGATCGTTCAGAATTTGGGCGCCGACACTGTTGGTCAACTGGCGGTAGGTAGACAGGATGCTACCAAGGTAGGAGGTGCTATCCTCAGCGCCAAAAGTAAACTTGTTTACCAT
>JAKTYB010000032.1:0-119721 GCA_030561725.1 Grinbergsozyma bentonensis | reverse complement strand
TCCACCTTCTACCCTCCACTCCCAGGGGGGGGGCCCACTAGCCCAGGGAAACTTCGGCCCACCGCACCCGGCCGGACCAGCTACCGCGCCCTCTGACCCTTTCGTAACCTCACCCCTCTTCTCCCCCGCCTCCCCCCCTCGCGCCTCCGCACCGCCGTGCCACCCCCCGCCCCCGCCGCCGCCCTCAAATGGCTCAAAAAAACCTTCCCCACTGCAAACGCCGCCTCTTGTTTGTCGCTTGCCTCTTCTAGACTCTCCCCCCTACCAATTGACTCTCTCTCTCTCCCTCAGTACACAAGCCGCTGAAAGGGCCCACAGCCAACAAAAACAGGTCGGTTTGCATTTCGTCGCTTCCCCCTCACCTTGTCACGTCCAAAACGACGATTCTGCCGCAGCCACCCTCCAAGGCTGCTCTTTCAGTGCAAATAGGCTCAAGTCCCCCGCCCAGTTCTGCCAGCGTCCCCGTCGCCCGTAGCCTGAGCGGCCTCTTTTTAAGCGACTATTTGGGGTCCATTATAGGTAAGTTTTAAAAGTGCTGGCCGCCAGGCCGGCACTCTCGAATTTGGTATCGGTAAATGGTCAGGCCCCCGCCGGCCCCCCGCCGCCCTCCAAGGTGCTTCCTGAGTGGCCAGGCCTTCTGGACTCACCTGGCACCTGGCGGCAGTGCCACCGGCTGTTCTGTAAGTCTCGGCGGCTTGTCGGTCTGTAAAGGGATGGATCTGCGTGTAATCGCACCAGCCTGTGCTGTTGCTGTTTCTTGTTACCTTGCGAGCGACGATGGCTCAGCGCCGAGATCCCGGCTCTCTTGGCTGGACCAGGCTGGGGCTCTTTCAGCAGATGCCTGCCTGGCGCTTCAAATTTGGCTTTTCTGTGGCCTACGGTCGAATCCTGGTAGACAAATGGCCACAGCTATGCAGCCTCGCTCCTTGGCGGAGCAGCATAGACGGCCCCCGCATGCAGCCAGAATCTTGTCTTTGGAACCGCTGCTCAGTGAACAGTTTCAATGTATAGGGGATGCCTTCTGAAACCTGTGAACGTTGTGCCATAGAGGACCTTTTTGTTTTCAGACAAACTCTGTTGCTCTCTTCGTTGTATTAAAAAAAACGGCATATAGCTGTTCTCCTGGATACAAAAAATGCATCGGCACGTTCTCCTATTTCCAAAGAATTCACTTCAACAGGCAGTGCTGCCAGCTCAGGCGCATCTGCTGGCCCGTCCACTTGCTCAACACGTACTAACCCAGCCCACGGAGGATGAGCGACCAGGTTCCGGACGAAGAAGGCCTGCTCTCATACAACCCCTTCCGATACGACACAAGCTATGCCGGCAGCTCTGCCTCGGCTGCCCCGCCTGACCCAGGGATTCCAGACGATCCCAACTTTCTCTACAAACAGCATCACAGCCAAAATGTACACTATGTTCCACCAATGGTAGCACACACACCGACACCTCAATTGGTGCAGACTGCCCACACGCCGAGCTCTCATCACTCGCCTGCATCGACGGTCGTATCTCCACGCAAACCGGCCGAAATGCGAGCCCAGCATCTACGCCAACAGGCAATGGGCGGTTCACAGCAAGGAGGATCATCGCAAGTTCACTCCCCAATCCAAGCCAGCCACATCCAGCAACGGCAAATGCACCAGTCACCGCTGCCCATGTCCCCCAGTGTGCCTCTCCCTCCACAACACCAGGGAGTCGGTCTTCAGGGCCCTGTACAACACCCACAGCAACAACAACAATATGCATCATACCCCATGGCCGATAGCGGTGCTCATATGATGGATGCAGCGTACTATCGCTCGGCCTCCATGCTACAAATGCAACAACAGCAACAACAACAACAACAACAGCAGCAGCAGCAGCAGCAGCAGCAGTCCATACTGCCCATGGGCATGCCTGATAATGTCGGCTGGCAATATCCATATGGCGCACCGCAGCACCAACAAATGAACCAGCTGACTCCTCCAGGCGGCCAGTCTGGCCAGGAGTACCGACAGTCTGGAATGGTTGAGACCCCACATCCACAACAAAGTGGTCATCCGCATCTCGCCAGCCAAGCGCAGCAAGCCAGCCAGACCATGGGACAGCATTCTGGTCATCCTCATCCGTTTCCTCTGCCATCACCACCTCACCAGCCCTTTAACTACACCCCCACTATTGCATCAACGGTTCCTGTGGCAACCTCTCGCAGCCCACGGCGAAACCGACGACGCAAGACCAACTCAAAGCGCTCTCTCGCGGAAATGATTTTAGATCCGGCCGTCCCGCAGAGCCTAGTCATTCATCCTGGAGCCAACGATCCAGGTGCGCCTTCGCACCACCCGCCGCTCCAGTCAATTGGCCTTATTTCCGACGTGGTAAACGACCCCAGCGGCAACCCACTATCGGGGGCCACGTTTCCTCTGACACTTCCAGAGCCACCGCTCGCTTTGGCCCAGCCCAACCCCGCTGCTCTACAGAACGACACCCAGCCGCGCCCCAAGAAGAAGAGCAAGTATTCGGCCGAGCAAGATGCCATAATTCTGCAAATGAAGAAGGATGGTAAACCCTGGCATGAGATAGCACAGGCCGCTGGCTGCCAGAACTCTCTCGCTGCTCGTAACCGCTACCAAGTGCTCATTGGCCAGCAGGGCGGAGGAGCTGTCGTCTGGGAGTCTGATGATACAATGTCATTGCAGGCATTGCTAGAGGAAGGTGAAAAGGCGAAATGGAACTATATTGCCGGCGAGCTCTCGCGGCTACGTTCCAAGACGGTTCCGCCAGCCGAATGCCGCAAGCGCATCAAGGAGATGTTTCAGGAAAACCCAGCCACCTTTGGCTTGCGCGTAGGTCCACCTACCAACATGCCCTACGGCTATGGAGCGGTGACTGCACTTCCCGAAGGCCCGTTTCCAGGCATCCCCGAGTACCAGTAGCCCAGCGAGCGCAACAGGTGCTCGATCCTATTTATTTATTGATGTAATTTCAGACGGCTGTCAGTTCGACATGGTAAGTTTTGGCGTCTGGCGGCTATATATAGACAATACTGATGAACTGTTTGGGTTTCCAGCGCTCCGGGGTGCTCAGGCCTCGATGTTGTGCAGCGGTCAAAGCTTGTTTGGGGTGCCATCTTACGCGCTGAGCGGATTTCTACTTGCAATCCGTGGAACGGGAACGGAGTTGGCTGAGAGTTACGTAGGTTAGTACAGATTCTAGTTTGCTGGTAGATCATTTTGGCAGTGCTCATTGAATTCCGCTGGCATGTGCGAGCAGCGACGGACGCCACGGTGGATCCAATGGCAAGAAAAGTTTTGCTGTCAATTCCTCCAAAATCTAAAAGTTCAGTGTTCTGTACACTACTAGGATCTGGCGGCAAAGTTCCTCGGTAACCCTACGTGATTACTAGACAAATCTCAACAGAGGATGAGCAGCACTCACTGAGATAATCCACATCAATAGCGACTACAAGGCATGAGTACTCCCGATAATTCTCGCCAGTAGTTGAAATTTTTGATCTGACGCCTTTGACTACTCTCCCGCCCAGCGGTCCGGTAGCCACCACCACGCCAGATGCAGCGCTAGCTGCAAGAAGATCGGAGATCTACAAGGTGAATCTACTACCGGATGAGGCAAGCCTGCCAGTTGTTGTCACTTGATACTCGGCCACTTCCGGCTCATCTTGGGTTCGGGGGGAGTTGTGCAAACAATGAGCAGTACTAACGAATGGGCCTCTTGAGCCAGGTGAGTAGTTATCTATTGAGTTTATATATTCAACAGTCGAACATTTGACGCCCGCCTGCTTCAACTAGTTTGAGCTGTTACATATACTTTTTAACTAGAATCGAGCGCTGAAACAAATTTGTCGAATCGCACACGGTAATAATAAGGATTCAGAATAAAGTATCTGAAGGTAGCTCCAATAGAATTGAAATTAGGAAATGGATTCCGCGTTCAACTATTCTAGCTAGTACTTGTGCACGTGATTTAGACTGCAGAAAGCTGCCATGCGTGTTCCTGCGCAGGAAGACAAGGCACGGCTGTGTCCTGTCAGCGCCGAGATTCCCCCAGTTACCCCACACTGGCCCCGCCCTGGGCCCGAGCTAGCGCCAAACTGCCCCCTCAACGTTCGCGGTTAAATGCATCCGCTCAGCTGCCTCAGCCACTCAAACTCACGTGGTTTTTCCGGACACTGTGTCTGCCCGCCGCTTCTCCTCTTCCTCCCAGCCCACCATAATCTGCCTGTCGAAAATGCCCCCGACCATCGTTTCCCCGCCCCCACAGCAGTTACAGAGACAGTTTACCTATATGTGAAGTTATAGCGCTAACAACCTCAAAAACGGTTCCCTAAGGTAGAAAATTCCGCAGCTATTTGTTACAATCTCAATTTTTTTTTTTGCTTTTAAAAAGCGCTAATTCCCCAAATCATTTAGTCCCCTTTCTCCACAATTGAACTCATCCCCCCACCTCATCCCGGTTCCCTTCGCTCTCAGGCATCGGCGTCTTGTCGGGGCGGGGTGCATGTGACCCCACTACATAGGATATATAAAAATGACCGCGGGCCCACTAGATCACCGCCAATAGCATGAAGAGCTTCGTGCGCGCCTTCTCAGCGTTCGCGCCGAGGCGCACCATTAATAAAATCATGTCGGCGGAGGACGCATTGGCCAAGAGCGGGCTCGCTTCTGGCCAGACCGTCCTAGCCGGAGGCTTTGGCCTTTGCGGCATTCCTCGAACAATGCTCACAGCTATCATTGATACGCCGGCCATTGACAATCTGACGGTAGCGTCCAACAATGCCGGTACAGATCACTACGGTCTTGGCGTTTTGGCGCAAAAAGATCGGGTGGGCAAACTCATTGTCAGCTACATTGGCGAAAACAAGCCGATTGAGGAAAAGTATCTCAAAGGAGAGATCGAGGTGGAGTTGACGCCTCAGGGCACAATTGCTGAGCGCATCCGCGCGGCTGCGGCTGGACAGCCGGCATGTTTTGCCGCGGCTGGCGTGGGTACCTTGCGCGAGTCAGGCGAAATGATTTTGCGCTATGCTCCGGACGGTTCAGTTGCCAAGTACGCCCCAGCAAAGGAAACACGCATTTTCAATGGCAAGAAGTATCTCGTGGAGGAGCCTCTTGCAGGCGATGTGTCGATCGTCAAGGCCCACAAGGCTGACCGCCTCGGAAATGTTGTGTTTCGTGAAACTGCCAACAATTTCAACGGTATCATGGCTCGCGCGTCGCGTTTCTGCATTGTAGAAGTGGACGAAATTGTCGAGGTTGGCGACCTTGATCCAGTGCACGTGCACGTTCCGGGCATTTATGTCAATGCTGTCGTTCAGTGTACCAAAGAGCGTCAATTTGAGCGCATCAAGAACGCGCTCTCAGCTGAGGAACTTGCTCAACAGCTTGGAGCAGGCACCGGTTCTCCTCGTGAGCGCATCATCCGCCGCGCTGCAAAGGAGTTCTCTCGTGGTATGTACGCCAACTTGGGTATTGGAATGCCAACTCTGGCTCCAACTTATGTCGATAAAGACCTTGATGTGCAGCTCCAGTCAGAGAATGGTGTCATTGGTGTGGGTCCTTACCCAGAAAAGGGCAAGGAAGACCCAGATTGCATCAATGCCGGAAAGGAAACCGTCACGCTGCTTCCCGGTGCTGCGGTCTTTGGATCCGAGGAGTCCTTCGCCATGATTCGTTCAGGCCGCATTAACATGAGCATGCTTGGTGCTATGCAGTGTTCCATGTATGGTGACATTGCCAATTGGGTGCTTCCAGGCCGTGTAAAGGGTATGGGTGGCGCCATGGACCTCGTTGCTTCTTCGGAGAAAACACGTATTGTGGCCACAATGGAGCACTGTGACAAGAACGGCAAGCCAAAAATCCTTCAGCAATGCGAGTTTCCGCTCACGGGCCGTCGCTGCGTGTCCCGCATCATCACTGAATTGGCCGTGTTTGATGTGGATCATGTCAAAGGACTGCATCTAGTGGAGGTTGCCGCTGGTGTGTCGGTGGAAGATGTCAAGGCCAAGACTGGCGCACCTTTCACAGTTGACGAGAATCTTGCGGAATTTTAACTAGATGGGAAAACGCTGAGTTTTGATGATTCATTGTAGCTATCAAAGTATACCGTACACTATTTTCCAGTAGAATTGTACCCCATCTCGCTACTAAGAGCACATAGTATCTTGTTTAGGCGCGCATGGTTCCATTGCATAAATGGCCAATGTTGGTAGTTCCACATTGTTGGATCCTACGGATACTTTCCTTTTTGGTCGGTTGAAATGCCTAAATAGGGGTTTCGGAACATATCATATGGACTAAGCTGTCAATTCTGGCTATCTATGAAAGCAGATGCCTACCTACCATTCTAAGCTAGGCGTAGACGGCTTGGCTTTGTTCGGCGTAGAGTTTGTTGGCCCGCTCACACCTTCCGGTCAGGTGCCGACTGGGTGGAGACCACTATTTGACTATATGAGGGCAGTGCGGCAAAACACTAAACTTGGACACTGTAAATCCATTCCAAACCAAACAAGCAAGTACAGGGGCGGGCAATGAGCGGCGTAGAATCACAGGGGAATGAAGATGGAGGAGAAGGCAACGAACAAGGGGTACTTCACAAAAATGTTGATAGGAGAATTAGTCAATTAGGTATATAATTTAGCAACCATCCTTTCTAATCTTGATAGGGATGGCATCGGAGGGGGCACCAGAGGGGTAGTACACAACCTGGTAGGAGCGAGTGGAGTAAGAGTAGGGGTCGCCAGTGTTCTTGGCGGCGTAAAAGCCATCAGGAGAACCGTTGACAGTCAGAAGGTTGTTGCTGAAGGCAACCTTGGTGGGGTTGGTGGCAGCAATCTCGACAACGTTAGAGACAATGGCGAAGCTAGCCAGGAACTGAGGAGTGTACTGGATGGAAAGGACACCGTCGCTAAAGTTGTAGTCCTCAGCGCCGTCACCGAGGAAGACGTAGTTGATAGCAGCACCCTCATGGATGGAGCTCAGACCCTTGTTGTCGACGGTGCCAGAGGGGTCAACGGCAAAGAGCTTGATAGCATTAGCAGAGGCAGCGAGGGCCAAGACAGAGGTAGCGAGAGTGGAGAAAGAGACCATTGTGTTTTGATGAAGTGTGACTGATTGGTACTCCAGAAGAGGAGCTGTAGGGTCCCCTTATATAGTTTTTCTGGGGAGCACGGCACCCCGCAAGGTATGGCGTCTGTTGATGCGCAGTGTTCCCGAACAGGTCCGTGCCAGTGCTCGGCGCTGTACCGAAACGGCAATCGGCAGGTTGCCGACTCATGTCGAGGCTGGCTCGGAAAAGGAATACGAGAGGTGCAGGCAGGTGACGTCCCTGCCCAGCAACAGAGCCGCTAAGCTTTCACAACAACCAAGAGCTCTCAGTTTCTTCTCTGGCACGTTTTTAGTCAGTTCAGTCTGGCTGGTTGAATTTTCGTCGACTTAGATGAGGCCAACTTCTATCAGGCGTTGACGCCTTGCGAAACCTGGCCTCTAGGGTATGCACTAAGAATAGCTGCCCACATGCGGCCCCAGTCACAAGCAACCCAAAATGCAGTGAACAAGCTCGATTCAGAAGCTGGCCCGGTGGGCAAGTGCAGTGCGGCATGTTAGGAAGGTCGGGAGAGACTAGCGAAGAGTAAACCATATTCATTCTGCTTGTCAATAGAGCTCGTACTGCTCAGAGTCCAGCCACAGCCAGCCCGTGCTGGCTATGCCATCAGAGGGTAAACTCACAGCTTGCTGATGAAGCGCAAAAATATGTCAAACTTTCCGGAGCTCCCCAACCCTCTTCACAACTCGCCCAATCCATTGCCTTTCCCCCACATTTAGACGCCTTATGCACCCGTTCTCCGGCAGCTACAAATCCGCGGCTTGGCAAAATGGCCAGCAATGATGTCATATCGCCCCATGCCGAGCTCAGCCGTGCCTAAAATAGCAGAGCTCGGCAATCCCCCGCCACCTTCCATGACTCTCTAATCGCCTGCCCGACTAACTGTCTCCGCCCACCCGTCATATTCTGCATCTGTCAAACTCAATGTTGCGCTAGAAGACTCTGGTCCCGCACCATGATGTCATGAGGTCCGCTTAATCAGCGTCGTATTAGCTAAGAAAACGCTGCGTAGAGAGCCCCGTATTGTGCACGGCAGCAGATCCTCGTTGGCTGGTGTCTTGCCTCGATCCGCCACAGGTTGCATGTTTGTTAGATTCCACACAACACCTCGTCCGTACGGCAGGCCAGCTGATTATGCGGTCCAAAAACGGGAGCAGGGCGAGGCCAATTTGACGTGAGAGTTACCATACTCCAACCGAAGGTTGGATCCATTGGAGTGAAAATGCCAGCCACTCGTTTCTAGCCTGAGTGCGGATAAAGTTTTGCCTTTTGCCACGTGCTAAGCCCCTCGAGAGCTTTCTCCTACATTCCAGAGCCGCCTGTTTGGCCTCACTGCTCCCCCACGCCTTTCTCTTGTGATTGCTTTTTATAATATATATGCACTCTCCTGCAGAGACTTAACTCTATTTTTGACCTGTCTAGTGACGTCATATGGAACATTCGGAGCCTGACCGACCTGTAGGAAGCGTTGTGCCGGTTCAAGCAGCACCACGTAGAGTTTTCCTTCACGGAAAGCGCTACCTCATGTCAACTAAAAAGCAGTACCCGGGGCTGCCTCAGTGATGGTCAACATCGTGATCTACCTGACCAGCCCCCTAGAATGCGCGATTCCTCTCCAGGACCTACCCAGTCTGTCTGGGCAAGCATCCTAGCTCAGTCGATTGGCTCATCTCAGCAACTAGCCATCCCAGGGACACCGCCCCAAAACCCAACCGGAAACCGGCCAATCGGCACCACAAAGTCTCACATGGTTCCGCTGACGACTACCCCACAGGGCCGACTGAGGCGGGGCCATTTTCGAAAATTGCCCGAAATCCCCGACATCTCCGCAAAGCGCAGCTGTCCTGCATGATTCTGCGAAGATCAATCCGTGCCTGGAGAGGACTTTGGCAAAGTGACGTCAGAGACTGAGACGTAAGGCAACGTTCTCGAAGATCATCTCGTCAGTTCTTGGAGCTCATACACCTGACGAGCAACTTTGTGACGTCTCCATGATACTATCTTTGGCCCGGGAAAGAGCATAAAAGGCGAGATATTGTCCTGTGTCAGTCTTCATCGCACTCTTACAGCTCATCATGGTCTCCTTTACTCCCCTTCTCGCCGCAGCTACTGCTCTTTCCGTTGCCAACGGTCTCAAACTTGCCGTCTCCAACCCTGGAAATGAGGGAGACGGGCTTTTCTTCACTGCCAAGCACGAGGGCGCCGGTTTCGACTTCCTGTTTGCCGAAGATGGTAGCCCTGGCCTCGACTTCAACTATACTGGCCATTCCATCTGGACTGAAATTGGCACACCATCGGGATTGTCTCTCATTGCGTTCCCAAACATTGCTGCAATTGGCCCCTCCACTGGTGTAGCCGTTACCTCGACTACTTACACTTTTGATGCCGATTCACTTCTTTACGTGAACGGTACTTCCACTGGCTTTTACATTGCCAAGAACACCTACGACGCTAAGGGCGGTTACGATCCGTACCACTACTCGGATAGCGCCTATCAGCTGCTGTACTACCCCACTGGTGGCGCCCCTGATGGTTACATTGCAGTGAATCTGGCTGGATCAGACTTTTAAGGCTCGTATTCATATCACATAATAATATCTGAGAATTAGTTTATTGCATTGGACCATTTGAAAGCTGAGTTTGGCTGGCACGCGTTTCATATCGCTGGATTGTTGCTCCCCAGCTACCCTGCGTCGTTGTTGCGATAAGGTTGGAAGTTTCGGCGCCTACTTGGCGGCTGCGAAATCATTGGAAGTGCAGCTCTGAAGCAGAAGAATCTTCTCAATCTTCTCATCATCGAAGGCAGGTCGCATTTCGATCTCTAAGACACTTGTGCGGTCCAAAGACGGTACCCGTGAGCTTTTATTGTCATGAATGTATACTATCGACAAGTACCCAAGATAGCCACTTATACCCTACTCAACTAGATCTTGGAGCTTGAAACGTCACCGTAGCTATTGTGTGTCAGCTTAACGCGACGCACAGCATCAACAGACTCCACAGCCAACAATGGAGGCGTCTCAAAAACGCTGTGAAAGGGACCCACATCAGCAGGACTTGCATTACCAAATTTCGGTACCACTATAGCAGGAACAATGTTTGGCGTTGTGCTATCATGTTCGGGTCGCAAAGCATGAATAGTTGCAGCTACGGTGTATAGCAACCAGATTCCAAGAGTTATACCACCAATTATCAGCTGTAATCGCACAGCTGCCGCGTACCCCTCAATCATGTTGGTAGCGATATTGTATGCTTGAGAGTTAAAGGACGTCGCAGTGCTGGGAAGCGAGCTGTTTGCAAAACCAAGAGAACTCGACACGTCGGGAATTTTTCCAAAACTCACGTTAGCATGGCTGTTTATCCAAGTCAGAGCTTTTTCAACAGTTGCAATCTTGCTGCCCACTGTGCACTCGACCACTCCTGACACAATGTCATAAAGGGCAGTCTCATTAAAGACCAATGTGATTGCTGAATTAACCTCACGGTCAATGTCATTGAGCGTTGAATTCAAGGAGGAAGTTGTGCTGACAACACTGGCAAACAAATCCTCGTTGAGTTGGGTCTCCAATGCTATTACTTGACGGTTGGCATTTGTGGTCCAGGAGCTCAAGCTAGAACTAGCTGATAATGTTGATTCAATAAAAATTCTGTCAAGAAGGTCGCGCACATCGTCTAAAGCCATTTCCACCACTCGAAATAGTATCAACTGCAAGATAGCAGCTGCAAGAATTCCAACACCGATTAGAAAGAGGAATCGCATTCGGTGTGCCGTCACAAAAGCTATCGTCCACATTACCGAATTTCTTTTGCTGCCAGGATCCAATTTCCTGGTTAAAAATAGGCGTACGCGATACCAGAAAAGGCTTTCAACTGCATCTGCCATGGCAACTACGTCCTGTTCACGGAACTGAGTGACAAAGCGCCACTTCGAGCGCTCGATAGAAGCCAAGATCCACGCAGTAACAACCCCCGCGATAAAACAGACCGCTATAAGTATTCCAAGTGCAACAAAGAGGTTTTTGCGGATTCCATCCCATAGCTCGCTGTCACTAACACTCACACAGGATAGGGAGGTGCTGTTTGGAGAGGTTGAATTTGTCACTGTAGCACTCAAGCTAGCACGCAAAGCATTCCCGTAGCTTTTTCCGCTCACTTTTGTAACGTCGCTGCTCATTGGCTCGAGAGCTGCATGAACTATTGCGCGGGTGCTGTTCTTGAGCTCGTCAAATGTTGGAGTCTGGTTGGCCAGTGCTTCAAGCTTGAGATTTATGGACGATGGAATATAAAAATCTTTCAAGTCCAAGATTGATGCGTTCAGCTTGCTCCATGTCGACATGTCGACATCAAAGAGATCCAGGAAACTGGTGACTGCGGACTCTGCATCGTTGACAACATCTACAACAGCCTCAAAATCGCTCTCAAGCTCATCGGCAATGTCTACTAGTGTATCGTTCACAAAAGAAATGACACTTTCCGTAACATTTGTTGCTGCAGAGATGGCGCCATCGGCGACAGCTAAGAACATGCACGCATAAGTTCCGAGCCATAGATCCAACACGAAGATCACCAAATTTTCAATGCCAGTTATAGCGCTCTGCGTGACACTGACAGCAGCATCCACACTCTTGTCAACAGATGCAGCTATAATCTCAACGGCCGCCGTCTCCAAATAGTACGGTATCTGAGCCACCAGATCGCTACTGTCCTGGGCTTTCTCGCAAGCGTATTGTGCAACGAGTTGAATGGTATTCAACGAGCTACTTAGACTTGCGGCAAAAATAGCCAGATCCACCAAAATCAAGACACAAACCAGGGTCACCTGGTTCATCCAGACCGTGGTTAAGGACGCGCGAAGGCCAAGCCATGGGTCCAGCTGATTTCGCGGCCAGAAATCAAAGATTCTCATAATATTCTACAGAAAACCATTGCTGGACAAAGCCAGCTCTATATATTGCCCATGAGGTCCCTCTAGCTTTTTTATCCTCATTGTCACGGATGCTATGGGGCCAAATTCTTCTGTGTAGGCTATCTCGAAACCGTACCAACGCCCAGTTTCATTTTAGACTATACGAGTTATTTGGGAGTCGTACCAGCACCTGACCAAGCGGACGCCGTCTAACTTGTTCAATTTGCCACATTCCTTCTAACCAGTCTAATACTCTTGTAAACCATTTTGTCTCACAATTGAACCCCCGGATGACGTCAGATTCTATCCCCGCGCACCTCCGCGTCGTGTCACAACTCATTGACAATCTCTCACAGGCCCATGCAGATCCGTCAGCGACTCTTGATTCGCAGGTGATTGAGCTTGCCATCTCGTATTATAGCAATCTACGTCCCCGGGAAGCACCCGTGGAGCAAATACAGCAGGTTTTGTACCTTGCAATTGGCTACATCAAGGTAATTGATGCCGAGAACCCGCTTATCCTTCGCCTTGTTGAGGCCATCCTCACACCCTTTGACATTGTCTACGTTCTTGAGAATCTCTTGTCCCCTGAGGAGTTTCAGGAAGCTCTTGAATCGTGGGAGTTCCCAAAGCTCCAAGTCATCGCGGTCCGAGTATTGGGTAAGCAGGTCTTCACTGACGAATTGCTCGAAAAGCTGACTGTGTCGTTTGGCATTGCTGTTCCCTCAATTTTACTCTCAATTCTTCTCAAATCATCCAGCTCGCTTTCTGCCTCGGACACCATCAATGTGCTTGTGGATTACGTCATATTCCGCAAGTCGGTATTCGACAATCTTTACGATGGCGACGCCAACTTTTCAAACAGTCTGCATGATTTGCACAATGGCGATGCCATTCAGCAGGGAAGACTTTTAGAGCTGATGGAACGGTCAGAGTTTTTGTATCCTCTGGAACTTGTGCGTTTCGACCCCTCTAGCTTGCTCGACGATGATGATATTCTGCTAGTCATCAACAAGGTGCAATTTTACACAAAAACGGTGACGAACTTTCCCGAATCAGTCCGTGATTTGCTTCCTCAAATCGAAGCTATTGCGCAGCTTTGGACGAGACATGACACGTTTATTGAGAATGAGACTAAGGCGTTTTTTGGCGCTCTGTCGAGGAGCCAGGCGGAGGTCTTTGAGCAACTAGATGACAAGTACTCCATTACAACACACTGGGGTGAGCCTGGGTATGGATTCCTTTCATTTTTCGACGCTGGATATTTAGCTGCTAAGAGACCACGCGCGATCTCCGGCCTTGCCTTCAACCACGAAAACATCACGCCTATCCTCGTTCTTGTTCTCAACAAGCAGGCTTATGATTTACTGGCTATCAATCCTGACAAAATACTGCAACTCGAATACTTTGATTCCATACTGCTTATGCAAGCCATGGTCGAAACGCCTTGGGGCACCAGGGATCTCATCTCGTGGCCTTCAGTTGTGGAGAGATTGCTGGACAATAGTGAAGTGCGAGACGCAGAAACTTTGGCAATCAAGCGTTCAGTAATTGAAAGCCTGCTTGACCTTGGAGAAAGTGTCGGTGTCTGGCGCCATAGGCTGCGAGAGGCGCACCAAGTTATTGTTTATGGAAGGATCAACACAGCAGCTGCCGCTGTGGCACATGAGGCAGCATCTTAAATTTTATACAATAAATACAAAGTCTACTCTTTGAGAACCCGCTTCTTGTGCAGCGCCCAGAGGTCGTTGAACAGTGTGTCTACCTTTGCGTAGTTCTTTTTCAGCTCGGCAAGTTCTGTTTCAAGCTCCTGTATTCTCTCAGTATCAGAGACGGAGGGTGCTTCAGCATTATTAAAGTTCTCGACAGGCAAAACAGGAGTCGTATAAGCCGTCGAGGCAACGTGAGAGTCTGATTGCAGTCTAGCCATCTGGTCACTGAACACGTGCAGGGGTAGGTCAGTGGGCTGACCCGAAATCTTTCGCCAGACAGCATGATTCTCCACAGAATCAACAGATCGCTTCAACTTGGAAAGCTTCATGGATTCTCCACTCGCTTTGCCTGTAGAAGCCCTTGCAATAGAAAGATTGGTGATCGCTGAGGAGAACTCCTTGAACTTGCGAACAACCTGACTAGTCGCTACTTCCCACAAGAGAATATTACCTCTGGCATCGCCTGAAACCAAAAAAGAAGAATCAAAAGATAGATCTAAAGACGTCACAAGACTATCATGCTCGATCAGAAAAGTCTGAGGAGCATCTACAACCCTGCCGCCACCTCCGACATACTCCAACATGCCAGTGAGCTTACTAACAGAATACAGATCAACACGCTGGATATTTCCCGAGGTAAGCCCAAGGAAAACGACTCTCTCGGCTGGATCTACCACCACGGAGGTGATCTCCTCTTCACAGATAAAGGTCGCGAGCAGTATATCATTGGCGTAATCGTAAATGCGAAGTGTCTTGTCCTGCGACACAGAATAAATACGGCACTCAGAAACGCTTCCACGACCCACAAAAATATCAGATACCGCCAAAGAGTGATGCGTCAGTGTCCGCTTATATGGCCGCGTTTGATGGTCGGCATTGACTATGTCATAGAGGAACCAGCAGCTTGTTCGAGCGTCATCCGAGCCTGAAACAAGTAACATCTCGTCGTCAGAAAATTTGAGTGTTGAAATTGACTGCAAATGCGCTCCCTCCACTCGGAGAATGACTTCTCCTGAGGCCATTTCCCAAACGTAAAGAGTTCCGGAGGTCGATCCAGCAGCTAGAAACGTCTCATTGGCCGATATGGCAATGGAGATAAACTTCTCTGCCAGCACAACTTTGTCGGTAAACTTAGTCAAAACGTCGCTGGTGCCGTTGCCAAGCTTATGTCGATACAAAATGCCACTATTGACGGAGTAGACATCATTTCGGCAACCCAGAGCAAAAGCATGAGGCAGACAGCCGGGATCTTTGAATGTCACAAGCTTGGAGCCCGAATGAAGGTTCAGAGCAATCTTCTCCTTCTCGGAAGTCACTACCAAAAACTCCTCCATCTGTGTCTAAAGTGTCAAAAAAAAATTTGGGGGAGGTTTTAATTGTTATCAAGAAATTTCACAGAGTTATCGAGGAAGATTAGATAAGCTACAGTTCACAGCCGCACTTAAAGAGATTGGACAGGGCGTGGCAAATGCTTCTTTTACCAACAAGCATGTATAACAACTATATCAGACAAATTTAGCCATTAGCCTTTTTTTTCTCGACCAGATCACTACCCTGGGCAGTAAATTGCTCCAGCTCGTCCGAGACCCTCGAATCATTAGTGTGCGGCTGTGCGTGACTTACTTCGCCCCCGAACGACATCTCGATCTTCACGCTGACGTCAACGAGTTTTGCAGCTTGATTTGCCTGAATATTTGACCAATCTTGCCCAAAAGCTAACTCAGAGACTTTTCTGGAAGGAATTAAATAGCCTAGCCTACCAGTTTCTGATTGTAGCATGCCAGTAAACTTTCTAGGCGCTGTCGCGAAGGACGGCACAAAAGCCATACCCTACTTTGATGCATTACGCCGTTATGCACCAATACTTTTCACTGTAGGTCTCATCAAATACTGGCGGGCTGGTCCCGCCAATACTTGGGAGCGTGATATGCATGGCAGAGTCGTCATGATCACTGGTGGTACGTCGGGCCTCGGAGCTGTTGTCGCCAGGCAACTTGCCGAGCGCGGAGCACAGGTCATTTTTCTCGCGAGATCCTCGGGAGACGAGTGGACCATTGAATATGTCGAGAGGCTCCGGGACGATACAGGCAACCCTCTCATCTACGTGGAGCAGGTGGACCTGGCAGATTTCATGTCGATCCGCAAGTTTGCGACCCGTTGGCTGGACAATTCTCCGCCCAGAAGACTTGACACGATTATTTGCTGTGCTGGAATGGCTCTGCCACCAGGATCAGAGCGTCATCTGTCTAAAGACGCTCTGGAAATCCATCTGCAGACCAACTATCTTGGTCATTTCCATCTTTTGAATTTGCTCAGGCCGTCTCTGTGTGTCCAACCCCCTGACAGGGATGTACGTGTTGTTTTCACAACCTGCGTAGCCTCGCTCATGGCTGACTACGATGTTGACGACCTCGAGTTCATTGATAAAAGAAGATATCCATCATATGCTCCTTGGAAACTCATTGGTGCTTCGAAATTGGCTCTGACAATGTACGCTTACGAGCTACAGGAGCAGCTCAACACTTACGTGCGTGCAGACAAGGCAGACATGAATGCTAGAGTTTGCGTTGTGAATCCAGGAATGATGCGGTCGCCCTCTTTTAGAAGATTCGCTTCGTTCGGAACTATTTGGGGTCTTGTGCTTTATCTCATTATGTGGCCTCTGTGGTGGCTTCTTTTACGCTCTAGTTTCGGAGGCGCTGAAAACGTTTTGTGGGCAGTCATGTCTCCTGAGGTGACAGAAAACAGTGATTGTAAATACGTTGAGAACTGCAAAATCCGCAACAAGCCACCCCGAAAAGAACTACAATCAGAAGAACCTCAGAAAAAACTTTTCAAAGTAAGCGAGGAAATGGTCATCAAGGCTGAAAAGGCCACTGTTATTAGGCGCAAACAAGAAGAGTCTGCCAAGGCTGCCAGAACCAAGCAACAGGAGGAAGCAAAAGCCGAGAAAACTAAAAGAGAGGAAGTCGCTGAAGCGGCCAGGGCCAAGATTTCCGAGCTTACTTCAAAGTCTAAAGGCCCTCAACCAAAGGTTGTCGAGCTGCCTGAAGAAACAGGGCCATCCTCTGGTCATGAAAAGGGTAGTACTACTGGCTCCGAGACCGGAAGTGCAGTTACTTCCGCCAAGAAGACGAGGCGCAAAACAAAAAAGACGTGAGATTTAAGATAATAAATAAAAATGTACACCACACGCCATAACAGGCTGATGTTCTACCAAATTCGCTTACCTACCATTTTGAATCGCGTGACAGCAGACAGCTTGTCCTCCTTTGGAGGCGGGGCGTTCGGAGGCTCTCCATCATGAAGCATAGATCTGGTTCTTTCGTTCATAGCAGCGCTGTACATACTGTTACCATCGTTTGCGATCAATTCACTTTGGGAACTTCTGCGTGCCATTTGTAAGCGTCGGTTGTAGGAAATGTTGAGCAGTAGACTACCAATCAGGAGCTTCATAACAAGCAAAAGAAGGAAACCCAGAAAGCTAAAAATAAAGAAGCTCGCAAGGGACCAGTATGGAGACGAAGACGAAATAGTGTTTTTGAGAAACCTGTCAACTGACTGGAGAGCAGCGTTCGTAGTTGGCGTTGATGACGGCTGCAAATAGCCTGTTGTTGAAGAAACGGGAACTGGGCGATGTGTTTCAGCAAGGATAGAGTATGATAGAAGCGACATGCGATATAGCACCACTGTGAGCGGAAAGAGAGGAAGTCCTAGACGGCGAACAGTCAGCTGGTCACCTGAGCTGTAGTCTACTGCGAGAACGTCAAAGAACCTCGAGTAGACATTGGCGGCAAGATTGTTGAATTTGGCAATATAAGCATGCTTAATCCAATCAACGCAAACTTCTGACAAGAGGACCACGAAGGCTGGACCGAACATAGCACCGAGCCAGCGGTTCCAACCCGCCCAAGAGGTGGGAATGATGCCAGTAGTATTGACCTCAACCACGTTTCGAAGCCCAATTGCCAGCAACATAATAAGCAGCTGAAAGCGCTCTGTAATATCCGCGCAGGTGAGCTGAAAAAGATTTTCTCTATCAAACTTTTTGAACACTGCAGCCTTGATTTCTGCGAATTGGTTGGAGAGGAGCAAAGTAAGAAGGGCGTTGGAGTACGAGTTGATGGCCACATTGAGAGTGACAACTTCGGTAAGTAAAACGTATGAGTGCAAAAAGCAGTAGCCAGTAGCAAGAAACAGTGGAAGTACTGGAATGCCATGCGGCTTGTAAAAAAGATACTCTAAAAGGTCTTGGCCGACGGCAGAACATAGCTTATCTGCAATTTCCAGCACCGAGAACATGACATAGAGCTTCATGGGGGCCTGACCACGGATATAATGATATATTTTCGACACATCCAGCTGAGAAACAAGCACAAGAGAAATGGCCAGCATCATTCCCTTGTAAATATCAGACTGACGCTGCAGACGACGCGTTTTGGCCGTGGAGAAAAGGGCCAGGCAGTAGCGCAGCGGGAGAATCGTAAACGCACCTAGAAAGGCATCAACACAATGGCCAATGCCCAGCAAGATAACCTTTTCAAGATACAGCGGTGTCTGCACAAGATTTAAAAGGTGTTCACGTGAGTTTTCTGTCGCCGAATCCTTCACGTTTAGTTCGCGCAAAAGGTGTTGCCAGAGAGATCGGGGACGCACCGGATCAGGTCGTAGGGTCGGGTGAGAACGAGTATGGGACCGAGTTTCTGAGCGAGAGCGAGCAGCGGAGGATGTTTCATTGGGTACTGGAGCATCGCGAGGATCCGTAAAATCCCGCGATGATTTTGGCAGGAGTTTAGGATCGGGGTTGGAAATGAGTGGTTTAGAGGGGATTCTACGCACTGGAGTGGACTGTGAGCGCGCACGTTCAAAGGAGGCCGGAAAATGACCCCGTTCTGCGAGATATGGAGCTACAGGAACGGCCGCAGTATCTGCCATGTCAAAGGAAAGTGAAGTTGGAAAGTCTGACGCAGGGGCGTTTGGCAATCTTGGGAGGCGATGGTGGGGCAGGTGGGGCTGGCAGGAGGGTTGGACGTAATCAAGGGCCAAGGGAAACTAGGCCTGGAGGCAGAAAAAAGCCAAAGTGATAGGGTAATTCATAAGCTCGCTGTCTCTATCCTCTGATTTCCTTTTGCTTGCATCATCCTGGGCCTATTTTTTGTCAGAACTTGGCATGCGTTGTGTCCAAGGCCACTAAAACTGGCACCAACCATCCACTAAAATCCTTTGACACCCCACTATAGTTTCACTAAATCCCACTAATCCAGACACCCCCGCTTTCTCTGCTGCCGCCATGAGCCAACCACCAGACCTCCCCGGATTCCACTGGGATCCAGAGCGGCGACGCTACTTTGCAATTTCCCTTTCAGGCCAGGCAACCGGATCTGCCATGTCTGGTTACTCTATTGCCGGCCTGGCTGAGTCTCACCGCCGTGAGCAGCGAATCAAGCGCAGGAAAGACATCAAACAGCGATATCCGAATCCTATTCTGGACCGGCTCATTAGCGGCGATGAGTCGGGATTTGAGGCCAGATCTTTGTCAAAGCTTCAGCTTCAAAGATCATGTTCCCTAGGCAGCCACAAGTACACAACTTTGTCGTGGAGCGATTATGCAGAACGCTTCATCACTGGAGCCTGCCACGGCGTCATGTGCTTTGCGGAAGACGATGAAGACTTATTTATTCTATTTGGTGTTCCTGTGTTGGACGAGCCTCCGCAAGCTACTAGGTTACTATTGACAGAGGAACGGAACGGGATCTATGTGGCCGTCGATGATGTTGGCACTCTTTGCACAACACTGGACGATTCTGGTACTACATGCTCAGACTTTGGCAAGATTGATTCTGGATTTTGTGCGGATCTGGCGCCTATGGGTGGTCTTCGCGTTGCTCTTGGAGCTAAGCGAAGTCTATATGCCGTTGACACGGGAGAATCGCACCATTTGTCCCTTTTCAAGTCCACCAAAAGTGATCCTCTAGCGCTTCGCTGGTCTCAGAATGATGCTGACACATTTGTTTTCGGCATGCGCAATGGCAAGGTCTGCTTAGCAGACTACCGCGACAAGACCTCCGAGCTTGAACTGGCAAGACTGCCACGAGCAGTCGCAGACCTTCGCTATGTGGGTGATTACTCTTTGGTCGCAGCCGGGCTCAACAACTGCCTAGCCAGTTTTGATTCCAGATACCCCAAACTCCCGCTGCTGGAATACAAGGGCTTCAGTAACTACCACCACAGCCTGGACTACTCTGGGTTGCAAGATCTGGGACATTCGGCGTTTGCTGCACTGAGTGAAGACGGTTTCATCCAGATCTACGACGTGAATTGTGAAATGCCTATAGGCGTCCTTGGTGACAAACCTCAACCGAAGGATGACGAGTTGCACCTTGCTTGGAACGGAACCACGCTGGCATGTCTGACGTCGGACCACATCAGATTATACAGCATGAGCGATTAGTGGTGCTGCTGACTCTATTCCACATCATACTGGACACGGATCCACAGCGAACACCCGCCGCACTGCACAGCTACCTCGCCTACATCTAGGTTGCTTTCCAGCTCTTGCTCAGTGACCTGGAATGCTCGGTCTTGCCCGCACCGGCAATCTCTATACCAGACAGGGCCCTCCTCAACAAGGTCAGACAGATCCACAATTTCCGATGACTGAATGGCTCTTTCGATACTCTCCAGAGAATCATCCGTCTGCGACTTTGCTGTTGAGTCAGTCAGCGACTCGTAAGCTGTCTTGAGAGCAGCCACCGTGATGGTTTGTTTAGCAGTGCCACGCTGTTGCAGCTTGTCTGGATGGCTACGCAAGAGCGCAGCATGGTATGCTGCCCGAATGGCCTTTTTGTCGGCGTCCCTTGGCACCCCCAGCACCGCGTAGTGGTCCATCTAGTCTATTTTGTGGCTACGCACTCGCTGACTATACTCACAGCTTTTGAAATTTTGCCTGGGCCAAGCAGGCGGATGACTAAGGACTTACCTCATTTTTTTCATGCAGGCTGGTTGGGTGAAAAATTGACTGGCGGAACTAAATCAACGCAACCCACATGTCGGTGAAAATAGAGGCTTTCAGCGAGGAGGTTGGTTCCGCCGCCATCGCATCATTTGGTGGGTCGGTGCCCGGATCTTCCGCCACCTTTGAAGTCACCAGCCGCAGCGGTCAACCTGCCAGGCTGTCTGGCAAGTCGGATACAATTCTTTACAGCGGCGAAGCCTCGCCGTTGGATGCGCGCTACTGCGTAGGACTATTTGACAAGGAGGCCAATACACTGAAACTCCAGGTGGCGCCCAAGTTTTCCACAGAAATCATCCCCAAACGCAAGCGCAAGCAGGACGAGGCGCGGCCAGATAGACACGCCGAGAAGGAGTACATGGCGAAGAAGATGGCGCTGGGAGAGGCGTTTGGTAACAGAACGCAAAAGAAGGCCATTATTGATTTGCAGAAGAACAAGGTTGATGCTGCGCTTCTGCACGACGACGAACTCGCGATCATCGACTCGATCGAGGTGGCCACTGCCAACATGGCTAAGGAGCAAAAGGTTCAGCAGAAGGAGAGCGAAGAGAGCCGTCCCATTCCGCCATACGATGCAGAGACGAACGACGTGGACAAGATTTACAGCTTGGGTGGCATTATCAAGGACTCTGATCTTGCTGACATGGACGTTGGCCCACTGCTGGCGCTCAACGGCGAAGCTGCGCGTCTGGAAGAGCTGGCTAGCTGGCTTGGCCCTGTTGAGTCGGAGATGGTGGCTTCGCGCATTGCTGCCATCTCTTCTCCGGAGAAGATGAAGGTGCTGGTCTATGTTGCCATCATGGCAACGATATTCAAGATGCGTCGCGGCTCCAAGCTGATGGAGCGCGTGCAAGAGCGTCTGCCTCAGGTTCCCGAGTACATTATTTCAGGTATTCTGGAGCGGTATGGCACGCTGCGGGCTGGCTCCAAGCGCAACTACACTATTGACAGCTTGGGCGAGTCGCGTATTTTGTGCTTCATGTTTGCGCTTGTGCTCAGACTGGATGGATACACTACCTACATTACGCCTCTGAGCAGGGAGCTTTCGCTCAAGGCGGCACAGCTGGCGGAGCTTTTCAAGGCTTTGGGCTGTGTGACGCGCAAAGCGACAGTTGCCGACAAGGAGCGCTGGGGCATCAAGAGCGCTGGCGACCACACGTTTGCCCAGCTCAAGGTGCCGCTCAAGCTTCCTCCTTTGGCAAAGCGTGGACGGGCTCGCTAAGCGGGCGTTATATTTAATGAATGTACTATTGAGCTAAGGAAGGAGGCGCTCTGACCGGCGGGAGCCCAGGTGAATAGCGAGCCTTACGACAAGATGCGATCTATTCACTTGCTATGCCAGGCGTAGACTATGCCGCCCGAAGCGACGGGCTGACTCAGCCATTAGTGGGGCACTGCCCCACTACGGGCCGGTTCCACGCCGAAGCCGCTGATCGGGATCGATCGGCACGATTTGCGGGGCAGCAAGGGCAGCGACGATAATCACCGGATACTGGCACTCGCGGGCTTGCTGTTGGGGCCCATCACTGACGGCAGCACGGCACCTGTCAATGGTGCCCCACTTGGGGTCACATGTGCCTTTGACAGGCCATAGGGACTGGCGGGAGAGCGAGCGTGCGTCTTGAGTGAAGGCGGAAGCAGGGTACTGGAGGCAGGCAAGTATGCCAAGAACTGGAGTTAGCTGAGCCGCTAACGCAGCGCATGGGCGCGGAAGCAGCGGAAAGAGCAAACGGAGCAGCAGAGAAGACCGCCACACCACAGGCTGTCGCCCGCTTTTCCTTGCCCTCCCGCCTTCCCCATTCTTATCCGATTGTTCCATTCTTGCCTACTCGTGTTGTGTGCCCGTGACCAGTTCCCACAACAGGAGACCCGGTGACTTGCATTCGCAATATAAGCTGGCGCGGACGCACATTTCACACACAACACCATTTCACCTAGCGCGCACTGACTAGAGTTTTCCCTCGACTTGGGTCGATTTATTTCCAGCGGCATTGGTTATTATAGACAGTGTTCTGGTTGACCTCGGTTTGACAGATTAGCTTGAGTTGCCGCCGACAGATCCAGAACTGCCCTCAGCAGTATTTCTGTGAAATCGCCACCTGTATTGCCGCGCCAGACGCGCCGAGCAAAGCCGAGCCTTCTCCCCGCAGAACGGTGTGCCCAGACTCTGCGCCCAATTGGCTCTCATTTTGCCCCCATTTGTACCCCCGCTTCCCCATTTGCGGTCCCAGTTGACGGGTCACTTTCCACGCTCTTCTCCCAACCGCACCCTTTCTCACCGGGTCGTTCCCCAGGAGGATTCCCTCCCCGCCCACTGCCCATCGGTGCTCCACAAAAAACTCCCAGCAGCTCTAGCCGGCCACAGCCCATCAGAGCCGTTGCATTTGCGTGTTCAGCTGACACCTCTTGCCTGCAGTCCTGTTGCCGTCACAACCGCACACCAACAAGTCGGACCCAAGCCGGCAGTAATTACTCAGAGCGGTGGCGGTTTCTAAAAGTCCACTACTCCAAATCCCGCAAGGCCGCGCCACATCGCCACTCCCACCACCCAGCAATCTTCTAGGTCCAAGCGCGCCGGAACTCTCCGCCCCCACCTCCTCCCACCTCCTCTCGTTTCCCCCACCTGCCGCCCCGCCAAATCCCTGCCAAAAAATTAACAGGCCCCTCCACCTGAACCTCCATCAACACCCCGCCTAAAATCTTTGCAACCCACCCTCCCCCTGCACCAGCTGTGCTAGAGAAGCCCTGTCCCAGAATGAATGACGTGACACTCACGTTGCGCCTCGGTCTGGGCTCTCCCGCCGACGACAGCCCCACAGCCTCCCTCCAGACCCTCCAGGGCTTTTGGTCTGCGGCCTCAAAGTGCTCGGCTCTCATTGATGGCGGCTCCAGGCTTGAAAATATGTCGTGGCGCCTTCTGTCGAGTGGTACCCAGAAACAGGCTCTCAGCCGCTCACAAAGCGCAAAACTCGTGCAAAAACTGCAGACCTTTGTGCTGGATCTGCCAACCTCTTCGCTGGCGCGTACACCAGCTCGCCTCGACCAAAGCTTGTCAGGCCTCACCCTGGGCGACAGTGACGCTTCGTGGACCTCCTCGCATGGGAAGGCAAAGGCTGCCCCAAATGGTAACGGCGCCCCACCGCGTGCCGAACCGGTCTCAAAGCCCGAAATGTCGACGCAGGCGCCGGCACCCACTTCAGCATTACCCACCAAACCAGCCTACAAACCCCCCAGCATCTTTGCCAAAATCCCCAAATCTCAGGCGGCTACCACAGCAACTACTTCAGCTCCCCCATCAGCGCCCACCCGTGCTGTCGCAGGAATCCCAACGGTCCTAACCCGACCTTCAACTACCTCAAATTCCCCAAACAACAACGCTACTTCTGCATTAACCTCCCGACGGTCTCGACCCTCGCTTTTCTTCCGTTCTTCCACGGGGAATGCCCCGAGCCAAGACAAGCGCTTCATGGAAGCCGATTCTTCAGATGATGATTCGGCCTCCTCCGACACGGAGCAGGACTCTGAGTCGGATGTCTCAGACGCACCCCAGCACACCGTGCACTCTGACGAAGGCCACAACGATGACGCAGATAGGCTCTCGCAAAAGCACAGGAACGCTACCTCAGTTGTCAGGGGCTTTGACCCCCAGAATGTTTCTGTCTCAGTTTACAATCGCTCCTCTTTTTTGCACAAGCCCAAGATGACACCGCTCACTACGACTTCGCCAGCGCCAGCTCCAACTCCCTCTGGAACAGTCAATGGAAACAAACCTGATGGAAATAAACCTACGAAGCCAAAATCGTCTATGTTTTACATTGAGTCTTCGCCGTCAGACGCAGAGTTCGGCAGCAACTCGCTCTCCACAAATGGCTCTTCCCAGATAGAGCCGTCCAAACTCAAAAATAGCCCCACTCGGGAGGAGGACGAAATTAACGATGACTCGGATTGGGACTCAGTTGAAGACGAATCGGACCAGGCCTCTGTCTTTGACGAAGCAGATCTTTACGCGCGTGATATGGAAGAGCCCAAACATCAACTGAAGAAACCTTCTTTGCTTAGCTCATTGTTGCTCAACAAGCCCGAAGTTTTGCAGCAGGCCAGTTTGCTACAAAAGGGAGGCAAGATATCAGGCAATGATGTGACATTACCTCATGTGCCTATATCTCGGACACCTGACAAACCTCAGGCTATTGTTGACCGCCGCCGACAGCCCAATCCAGGTCGTTCCATGTCGGTGAAGCTACCCACTAGCTCAGCTAGTCCAACAAGCGGCTCCATTAATATTGCAT
The DNA here is from genome assembly GCA_030561725.1 of Grinbergsozyma bentonensis. NCBI lineage: Eukaryota > Fungi > Ascomycota > Dipodascomycetes > Dipodascales > Trichomonascaceae > Grinbergsozyma > Grinbergsozyma bentonensis. The sequence continues at coordinate 94,698 of JAKTYB010000032.1, read as the reverse complement.
CTTCGGCGGACTCCTCGTTTCCAGTGCCGATGTCGCCTCGGACTGCCCGCCGCACAATGATTTCTCAAGAACTGTCCGAGTCTGTGCGCAAGAACATGCTTGCTGAAAGGCAAGATGTCTACATGAACTCTCGCTCAAACGTCAATCTGGCGGCAGCCGCGCGCTCTGCGTCCCATAATGGCCATGCACCGCCACTTATGAGAAAAAATACTGTGAGCAGTGCCCATGAAGATACCGACAACGAGTCGCTCTCGGCCAGCATCAATGGAATGGGAGGCTCAGGCTCGGACACAGCAGTTCAGATGAAACACGGATTCCCTTCGCTTGTCAGAATGCCCCGGGCTCAGTCACATGCGGAGCTTGCAAGCCAAGCAGATGAAGAAGAGGAATGGAAGAAGGAAATGGAAGACAGTAGTAATTTGGATTTCAACTACCACGCAAGAGGATGGTAGCTTGATACAAAAAAATATGGCGTTATTTATTCAATTAGACTAATATCAGTATCAGATTATGACTGTCGAAAAGGAAAAAATGTTTCCTTAACCAACAAATGAACGAAGGGTTGAGCTGTACACTATGAAGCGGTTATTTTGTCAGATTCGACGAAAGCTTGCCATTACTCATGTAATGTAAATAGCCTCAATTATCGCCGACCATATCCTGGGCCAACAATGGTGCTTGGCATTCTCACTTTCTGGAATTCCGAACAATTCTGTGGCCATGCGTCCACAGTGCCAAAGATGTGACCAAAATACTAATATTGGAAATAAGCATGCTTTATGTTCTTATCTTGGTACATTTAGCGGCTTGTCTATGATCTTTCACTGCTGCACAATATTATGCCGTCGGTGATTTTCTGCTGAGCAGAGGTCAATCACAATCACATTCTTTACCTGCGAAGTGTTGCTGTTCAACGTCTCGCACTGCCAAGCTACCTTTTTTAGACTTACTCAACCTAAATCGGGTTCAAACAGATAAGATAGTGGTGGTGGTAGTGGTAGTAATCGGATAGCAGCAGTAATGAAAAAACCTCTTTTACTGGAAAAGAAGGCCGGAGTAATACATAAAGAAGATCAAGATAACAATAACCTGTATAAATCCTGCAGCTTCAAAGTATGGCATTCGATCATGGCATGACAGCTCCTAGGACCACGGCGAAAGACATCGGTGAAAAACGACGCCAAAAAGGAGCGGCCGCAAATGCTATTAGCTGACAATTGTGGCGATCTACAATCTGTGAAATAAAACGTTTTTCTTGGCATTCTCATCCCCCGCAGCGCATCTCAGAAGTATTTTCTGGGGTTCCAGCATCCAGGCTTGGTCGCTAAAAGGAGCAACTTCAGGTTGTGGAGTCTGCAGCTCCATCGGTGGCCCCGACATATGCACCTGTACGAGACTGGAGTAAAGCGGCTATGTCTGGATGTGGTATGCTACATCCAACTTGAGATAAGGCTCTCACGGAAAAGCGGTTTCCGCAACAATATCCGTAGCGCTGAGACCATTTGAGCGGATATGAGAACCCACAGCATAGCAAATAATCCTCGACTACCAATTACTCTTGTAACGTATCTCGTGTTATTACCAGGTTTTCTCCGGTCCTGTGCGTCCACCCGTTTAGCTCCAGCTAAAAATGGCGATCTATCTATCGGCAGTGTCAGGCTTGCAAGGCGGGCAAAGAAGAGCCGCACAGGACAATGCACGACAGTGCTTGCTGAGACGCAGTGGTTCTTTAATCCCCCATTAAGCAGGTTTGATAATACAATAGCGCCAGCAGATCAAAGAAGAAGACAGATACTGTTAGACAGCCGAGCACTTGCCCGCCAAACCAAATTAACCCTACTTACGCTACACTTTAGCTCGGAAGCTTAGTGGGCGGCTCGATAAGCAGGGAAAAGGATATGGGAGGAGCTCCGACCATGCTTCTTTGAGGCGGGGGCAGATCATGGGTGGGTGCCAAAAAGGCGCACAGATGTGACAGAGACTGACCGCTGGCCGAAGCCCAGAAGCCCCTCCCCTGCTCTACAGGCCAGCAAATCTGACAGATTGCCATCTGCCGCAGACCCTGACCCTTGCCACGAGATAACCGCCAAGGCAAAGTTGCGTCTGATAGCTGCAGATCAGACGCAGATAAGACAGACGCAGGCAGGATGGCATGGAAATAAGAGTTACGAAGAATAATAGCTATTGCCTGAAATCATGGAATGGTCTGGAACTGGGCCAGAAATAGACTTGGGCCCCAGACCAACGGAAATACAGGGTATTCGAGTCTGTTTGATACTCACTCGGCCCCATTAGCCCTTCTTTCATAGTGACAAACTGGCCCTGTGACGTTTGCCCTCGCAAGGTGATGAGGTAGCTCGTATCGGCGGGCTGGGTGTGTCCCGCCACATGCTCTGCTATCCAATCAAGATCCATCAAGAAAAAGATTTTGATTAGCTTCGGTAATACATATTCTAGCGAGAAAAAAAACCCAGTTATCGGGTGTTCCGCTCAGCCTAATCCACCCGCGTTGCTATGGGGCATTGGGCGAGCGCAACCAGTCTCAGAGCGACATGCGTGGACCCACCAGACTATCTCCGATACCCGGGAAAACCGGCAGATACCTAGTCTGGTCGGGTCTCGACAGCTTCACATGTGCATAAAGCGATAGTAGGCAAGCGCCCTACTGTGGTAAGTAAGCGCTAGGGAACCGTTGATAAAGGCGGGCCAGGGCCAGCAAAGCCAAGAAGCGCTTATCACACAGCTTCAGCACATGCAATGCCCTGAAACCAACCCTGCAAGGCCCATAATCGAGGGTGCAGGTTGCATAAAATTCCCGAAATAGTAAATCGTCGGGTACGATAAGACGGCCCGCTCCGCGGTATGTGATAGCGAGGCTCCAGATCGCTGACCGGCTGCATGAAACACTCAGAGCTTGCTCGCGGGATAGCTATATAAGGTTCTCGCAACGCTCTATAGATCGGCATACTCCTTGCTTTCCCGTAGCCAACAATGAAGATCGACTACAACCAAATTCCGGGCACCGTTCACCTGGTTGACCTTGATGGCACCATGGGTGGTGACCACAAGAAAGATATTGTCCTAGTTCCAGCTCCTTCCAAAGACCCTAATGATCCCCTCAACTGGTCTTTTAGACGTAAGATGCTGTCGATGTTTGCTATGGTTGTCTACGCCATGGCAATCGGTGTGGCCTCTGCCGCCATCTACTCCATTCTCCTACCCATCACCGCGGCTCAGCCTGCCTTGTCTCTTGGTGAACTCAACCAGGGTACCGGTGTCATGTTCCTTTTCTTTGGATTTGGCTGTCTTGTTATGCAACCTCTTGCTCTCCAGTACGGAAAGCGTCCTGTCTATTTGTTCTCCACTCTCGCTACTGCCATGATTATGGTGTGGGCTCCTTATACGAAGTCTAACGGCGAATGGATCGGTTCCAAGCTTTTGCAAGGTCTGCTCGGTGCTCCCATCGAGTCTCTGTGCGAGGTTTCAGTTTCTGATATTTGGTTTGAGCACGAGCGTGGCAGATATATGGGTGTTTATGCATTTTTCCTTCCATTTTCCAACTTTATTGCTCCTCTTGTTGCTGGTTTCATTAACGATGGTCAGTCGTGGAAGTGGGTTATGTACTGGACCGCCATCTACTGTGCTGTGTCGCTTGTTGTACTTTTCTTCATTTTGGAAGAAACCAACTACGCTCGTAACTCTATCACCGAGGACGCCGTTGAAGACTCCCCAACCTCTTCAATGATCGAGGGTGCTAATGAGGGTGAGAAGAAGGTCACCAATGTTCACACTATTGATGTTGAGACGGGCGAGACTGTCGAGTACAGACTCAAAACTTTCAAAGAACGCCTTGCTCTTTTCGACAAGCCCAGACCATTCATGATTCACAAGATGGTATGGAGATCCATCACCATGTATAGATTTCCTGCCGTCGTGTGGTCTGGATTTGCTTACGGCGCTTCGCTTGTTTGGTTCAACGTTCTCAACGCCACTGCGTCATCTATTATGGGTGATCAGTATGGGTTCTCGGCTGCCTCTGTCGGTCTCACCTACATTGCCCCTATCATTGGTTGCATGTTCACTTTTGTCTACACTGGCCCTCTTGGTGATCAGCTTAAAATTAGACTCGCCAGAAAGAGAGGTGGTATCTCTGAGCCTGAAGACCGTCTCTGGCTTTACCTGCCTTACATGTTCATCTGTCCCGCTGGTCTTCTCCTCTGGGGCGTAGCCGCGGCTCACAAAACTCATTGGATTGTTCCTGTTATTGGCATGGGCCTTCTTGGTTTTTCCTCTGTCATCGGTTGTGCTGCTTCTGCAAACTACCTTGTCGACTGCTACCGTGAGCTTGCTGGTGATGGTATGCCTTCAGTTATTATCATCAGAAACATTATGTCGTTTGCCATTGGTTACGGCATCACTCCTTGGATTACTAACATGGGAATTCAGAACTGCTTCATCACTGCTGCTTGCATCTCCGTGGCTTGCATTGCCACTTTTTTTATCATGATCAAGTGGGGTAAGAAATGGAGAAATGACACTAAGGAGGCCTACTGGAGATATGTTGAGGAGAATATTGCCAACGGCATGGTTCACTAGTTTTGATTTGTAGTAAAGTATCAATTTGATTTATTACGAGAAGGTTGTGCTAGGACTGAGATAGTCCCCGAAATGTTACGACTGGACTGACCGAAAAATGCTGCCCTGTTCGAGGCTTTTTTGGCAGAGGTTCCAAATAAAGCCATTAGTCAACCACATCGCAAGGAAATGAATTACCATCCTGTCAAGTGGTGCGCGTTTTAGAAGCTACGAAAAGTTTCAATTAGACTGAAGAAGCCACTTTGGTTTTTTGAACTTAGTAGATAATACAAATCAGTCTTTGGATTTGCTCAAACCTGATAGCGTGTAAGACAGATAAATTCAATATAATAATCAACTCTTGATTATTTCATAAACAACTTTGCTTGCAGCAAGCACCTCTTCATCTTCGTACCGCGTTCCAACTAACTGCAAACCAATCGGGGCTCCCTTCAGCAGCTCAGGATCGTAGGCGGCGTACTGAACTGGGTCACGTTCAGAGAGTGGCTTGAAGTCAGCAGCTACAGGATCAAGGCTTGGGTCAGTGAACAGACCGGTTGGAAACACAGCACTTGGCATATCAAGAACGTTCCACATTTTGGTGTAGGTCACGTACTTTGGAGTGCCTGCTAGCGGTGGACCGCCAACATAAGCTGGGCAAAGAATGAAGTCGACTCCTCTTTCTTTCATGGCCAAGTGATATTTCTGTCTCAAAGCCTCTCGTCTGTGATTAAGCGTCCAAATCTCAGCTGCAGTTTTCTCGCCAGTCCCAGAAGTTAGAACAAACTTGGTTATGTCATGAAGAGGTTCTTGAGAGGCGTCAAGAACAGCCTTAGCATTCTTGAATCCTTCACTACCAAAAATATGGTAGGAAAACATTGTGATTTCCTCCGTATCAATAGGATCCCACTCTACAACCCTTACGCCAGCAGTTTTGAGCTTTTCAACGGCAGTTTTGAGAGCACGAACAACAGGTGGATGAGGAGTAACAACGCCATCACAGTAAAGAACTCCAATTGTGAAATCTTTAGGAACCTCAACTCTTCTCCAGGGCACAGGGTGAAGCGTGATGTCTTCTTTCCAAGTTTTTGGTCAATGATAGCTCTGAGAAAGAGTTCTAGATCATCGAGAGAACTTCCAAGAGGTCCCAGAGTGAGGCCAATAGTTGTTTGACCACCACCAGGCGCTATTGCACCCTGTAGAGAAAGTCTTTGGGTCGTAGGTCTCAACCCAAAACAACCATTGAATGCGGCTGGAACACGAATTGATCCACCAATGTCGGAACCCACACCGAGAGGGGATCCTTTCATCCCGATTAAAGCTCCTTCACCTCCAGATGAGCCTCCAGCTGAGAGCAGGCGGTTATAGCTATTAACCGTGCCGCCATAGATGTTGTTATTAGAATCAATATGCATCAGCGATTGAGGCTGATTGGTTCTGACAAAAAACACTGCACCAGCCCGTTTCAAGTAGTCCACCACCATTGCATCATCATCAAAACTTTGATCAATCCAGGCAACATATCCCGCATTGGTTTTCTTTCCTCCTATTGCGATATGCTCTTTGACAGACATTGGGACGCCGTGAAGAGGGCCAACTGTCTTCTTGTGCTTGGCATAGTACTCATCAAGCTCCTGGGCTCTGGCAAACGCTTCATCCAACATGAAAGCTGTGACGCAGTTGACAAGTTGATGTGCAATTGTTGCCCGCTTAGCAAAGGAAGTTAATACTTTTGTAGCTGTCAACTTCCCGCTAGCTATCTGGTCAGCCAACCTTGTAGCAGACATTTCAGTTATCTCAATCTCTTCATCACTGAGCATTCCTGAGCTGACTGCTATACCACTCACGTCAAGAACATTTTGAGCTGGAAGTTCTTTGAGGCACCAATCCTTGCGAATGGTCGCATCGCGTTCTTTCTGAGCCTCAGCGATTTTTGGTAGCCAGACAGTTTCGTACACCGACATTTGCCTAAAAACGAATGTGAGGGAACGCTGATATCAACAAAAGTTGGATAAAATGATTGAGCGTATTTTCGCAATCACGAACTTGTTCTGTTATTATATTCTTCATGAATCTCGCTGATAGTGGTTTCTGATTGTCGGCGATACTAGCTGATACTCCGGCTTCCATTCTAGGTAATTTTGTCTACTTGGCTCTGCAGATAAGATGGACCTTCCCGAAGAACAATATCCGATAAGCCCAAAAAAGAATTGCAAGGTAGGCTCATAGTTTCAATAAATATAGAACATATGAATTGAAATTTCTGACTTTGTCCAATCACCCGTGGATTTGTTAACAATCTTTTAAGAATCATGTCCAAGATGGTGGTTGTCGTCACGCTTTTCCGACATCCCTGCGTTATCTTATGTCACCTTCTACCGATAAGGCTACCCATAAGTCGGTAAAGACACTTGAGCGGGAAAACATCCTAGCATCATCGCTTAAAAATACCGTGCTTAGGCTAGGGGTTAACAATTTTGTTGAGAGTCAGGTTGCAGTGACAATGGACAGACCTTTAGGCGCATTTCTCTGTTAATCTCATAATCCTACACTAATAGTACCACAATTTAAGCTTTGATAATATCGTAAACAATTCTGCTTGCCGCAAGGACCTCCTCGTCTTGGTTACGAGTACCAACAAACTGCAAGCTGATCGGGGCGCCCTTTTGAGTTTCAGGGTCGTAAGCCGCCTGTTCAACAGCATCCATTTCTGAGAGTGGTTCGAAATGTTCGACAGCCGGGTCAGAACTAGGATTCACAAACAAGCCAGTGGGGAAGACTGTGCTAGGCATGTCAAGAACATTCCAAATGAACGAGTAGGTGACATACTTTGGAGTACCTGCAAGTGGAGCTGGCCCAACGTAGGTCGGGCAAAGGATAAAATCCACACCTCTGGCCTTCATTGTCATGTGGTACTTTTGTCTGAGAATATCTCTCTTGTGATTAAGCTTCCAAGATTCATTAACAGACACCTCACCTCTACCAGCCATCATAACAAACTTGGTCAGGTCATGAATTGGCTCCTGAGAAGCCTGCAAAGCAGCAATCAGATCCTTACCACCATCGCTAGAGAATGCATCAAATGCCAGATGTATGATATCATTGGTGTCAACAGGCTCCCACTCAACAACATTGATACCGGCGTTCTTGAGTTTCTCAGCAGCAGTCCTCAGAGCACGGAGCATAGGAGGATGAGGAGTAACAACACCGTCGTTGTACAAGATTCCAACAGTGAAATCCTTAGCTAGTTCAACTCTTCTCCACGGAAGGGGGTTGAGAGAAATGTCGTCTTTCCAGGGTTTCTGATCGATAATAGAACTGATGAACAGTTCAAGATCGTCAAGAGAACTGCCAATAGGACCAAGAGTCAAAAGAATGGTATTTTGGCCTACTCCTGCAGCCACAGAACCATGAACGGAAAGTCTTTGGGTTGTATTTCTCATCCCAAAGCAGCCGTTGAAGGCGGCTGGAACGCGAATTGATCCTCCAATATCAGATCCCACACCAAGGGGTGAACCACGCATACCAACAAGAGCACCTTCTCCACCAGAAGATCCACCAGCAGAAAGCGCGCGGTTATACCCATTCACGGTTCCACCAAAGATATTGTTGTTAGAGTCAATGTGCATCAAAGATTGTGGCTGATTGGTTCTCACAAAGAAAACGGCACCAGCTTTTTTGAGGTAAGCCACAACTTGAGCGTCGTCATCAAAACTTTGATCAATCCAGGCAACGAAACCGGCATTGGTTTTCTTGCCGCCGAGTGCAATATGCTCTTTAACGGACATAGGAACACCGTGCAATGGACCAACAGTTTTCTTGTGCTCAGCGTAGTACTCATCGAGCTCTTTTGCCTTGGCAAAAGCCTCGTCCAGCATAAACTCGGTAGCACAGTTAACAAGCTGGTGAGTAATAGTAGCTCGTTTAGCAAAAGCAGTGAGAGCCTCAGTGGCGGTCAATTCACCTTTTGAAATGAGCTGAGCTATCTCTGAAGCGGAAGAATTCGTGATGCTTATTTCTTTTTGACTGAGAATCCCGGAGCTGGCAGCCACTTCGGTGACATCAATGAGGTCTTCGGAGGGAAGCTCCTTCAAACAGTATTCCTTGCAGATTGAGTCATCGCGGTTCTTCCGAGCCTCAGCAATTTTTGGTAACCATGTTGTTTCGTAAATAGACATTGTGGTGTATCTGGACCAGAAAGGGTGTTGCTCGCTATATATGCACTTTGGACAATAACACCGTTATCTGTGAGATGTCGGCACTAGCACTATTTTTTTGCTTTGCTTAGATTAGCGTTATTGATAAAGTTTACTGCATGCATGCTTTTTCGGCAAATAACTTAGCCGATCTCTCCAGTCAGGGGGAATTGTGGGGCTTTCCATATTTCTGCAGCTGCAAAGCGGAGCGCATTGCACTCAACGGCCGCACTGAAATAGGAAAGTCGGATAATGTCGTTATCCGAGCTTCGGCCGATGGACGGCATATTGAAAGCGAGAGATAACGATATTCAATTGAGAAGATTCCCAATTATTGTGCTAAAAAATTGATATTGTTCTTGAGCGACTGTCTTTTTCAGCATGAAGGTGCCTGGAAAACTATGTTGAGTGGACTAGCACATGAGTACGAGAAAAATCAACTAGCCACCCAATACTGTTCCTATAAAAGACTTTGATAGTCAATACTCTTTGCATTTGTTGTGATTCCGAAGCGACGGAAGTGGCTGGCAAATGGCTCATACGCTCCTATCACTTGGTTCTATGTAGCAACAAACAAGCTCGATAATCTGGTTGATTCCTACATCCTGCTACTTCAAGTCAAGTTAGAATGATATCGGAGACAATCTTACTGGCAGAAACAAGTTCTTCATCCTCATAACGAGTACCAATCATCTGCAATGCGATAGGAGCTCCTTTGTAAATTTCTGGGTCGTAAACTTCTTGCTCAACTCCATCACACTCAGAAATAGGGGAAAAATTCTCGGCCTTGATGTCAACAGTCGGATCTACAAACAAACCTGTAGGAAAAATGGAGGCAGGCATGTCAAGAAAATTGTAAACAGAAGTGTACGCCCAGTACGAAGGGGTACCTGCAAGAGCTGACGCACCAACATAAGCAGGAAGAAGAATGAAGTCCACGCCTTTCTCTTCCATAGCAGTAGCATAGACCCGTCTATAATAGTCTCTCATGTGGTTGATCTTCCATGTTTCAGAGACTGGAAGTTCACCCCTGCCAATGGACATATAGAACTTTGTCAGATTGTGTAGTGGTTCACCAGACTTCTCAAGTAAAGCCTTTGGCTCCTTTACTCCGTCGCATACAAAGGCATCCTTTAGCATTTCAAAAATGATTGCAGTGTCAATTGGCTTCCATTCAACCACTTTGATGCCAGCAGCCTTAAGCTTTTCAACAGCAGTCTTCAGACCTCGAAGAATTGGAGGGTGAGGAGTAACTAGTCCATCATTGTACATCACTCCTACTGTGAAGTCTTTCCTGGGCTCCAAGTCTCTCCAGGGCAAAGGAAACAAAGTGATATCCTTTTTCCAAGGCTTTTGATCAATCAACGTTTTCATAAAAAGACCACAGTCTTCCATGGAACGAGCAGATGGACCAAATGTTAGAGGAATGATGTTTTGCCCTGCGCCTGCAGCAACGCTACCATGAAGTGGCAGTCTACCTGCAGTTGGCTTGAGAGCAAAACAACCATTAAAAGCTGCTGGCGCACGAATGGAACCTCCAATATCTGAACTGATACCCATTGGAGATCCTTTCATGCCAATCAAAGCACCTTCTCCTCCTGATGAACCGCCAGCAGACAAAAGGCGATTGAAGCCATTGACAGTGCCACCCCAGATGTTGTTATTGCTGTCGATATGCATCAAAGACTGAGGTTCATTGGTTCTAACGAAAAACACCGCACCAGCTTTCTTGAAAAGAGCCACAATCTGGGCGTCTTCCTCAGTGACATTGTCAATCCAAGCAACGTAACCAGCATTGGTCTTTTTACCTTCAAGAGCGATGTGTTCTTTCACAGACATTGGTACACCATGTAGGGGTCCGACAGTTGTCTTGTACTTTGCATAGTATTCATCGAGCTCCTTGGCTCTGGCATAAGCCTCGTCGAGCATGAACTCAGTCGCACAATTTATAAGTTGGTGCGTAATAGTAGCTCGTTTAGCAAAAGCAGTGAGAGCATCGGTGGCAGTCAATTCACCTTTTGAAATGAGTTGAGCTAGCTTTGAAGCGGAAGAATTTGTGATTTCAACCTCCTTTTCGGTGAGCAGCCCCGAGTTCACAGAAACATCGCTGACACCAAGAACATCCTTAGAAGGTAGCGCCTGGAGGCAGAATTCCTTTCGGATAGATGCTTCGCGCTCTTTCAGAACCTGGGCAATTTTTGGTAGGTACACCGTTTCATAAACCGACATTATACTAATGGGCTGTCATGGCAGCACTACCGGCCCTTTAAATGTGCGTTGACGACCTCCTGCATTTGCGCCTTTGCACTTTGTCACTGTGATCGCCAGGACTCGCTGTGATTGTAGATAGGAATATAGCCATTTCAGGCAATTGCCGCCGGTTATCGGATTTGTGCTGAGATCACAAATCAACGATAAGACTGCTGGCAGTTTTAGGGGACGGAAAATAACAATGGATCAAGGAAGAGCCAATTGTCTAAAAATTCTCGTTTTGTTCCCGTCCTCACTTTCAGTCTTTCTCCGCGTCCAATGCGCCGCGAGTTTCAACTTAACAGCACCCTATTTCATCTAGCTCGTTTCGGCGTCGCCCGCTTAACAGAGTGTCAACCTCTTCGCCAATTCTGGCAAAAGGAGGCTAAAATACATAGCCAGCTCACGGAACACTGTGACCACGGAACACTGTGACACCCACTAGGTGATAAGCCTACCAGTTCAAGCGGTTGTGCACCGTTCATGCGTGCTATGCAGGGGCCCGGCAGATTGTCGAGGGTCGGATAAAGAGGGTGCGCGCACACCAAACTGAGAATCTAAATTGACGTTGACTAAAGTTCAGTCGGACTTTTTGGGTGAAAATCTTTTGTTTTTGACGGGGTTAGACAAAGCATAAGGCAGAGGCAGAAAATGGTGCACTGACCACCATGAAGTTACAACTCATCTCGTCAAGTGTCTGCAGTCTCAATTTCAAAGATCACAGAACTCAGCGCTTTAAAAGAATGCTCAAGGAGTATGCAAATTTGAGGTCACTCAAAGAGGGATCTCTGCTCGGTCAACAATTATTTCTGGCGTCATCCAAATAGCTTAGTGGAGATACTTCAAAGTTGACTGATAACAAAACGCCAACGTGCGTTCGTGAATCGCATTTAGCGAGTTGAAAAAGTACTGAATTCAATGATGAAAACAAAATTTAAATGAATTTTATTTCTATTTTATGCTTTGATAATGTCATAAATGACCTTGGTAGCGGCAACGACTTCCTCGTCCTTGTAACGAAGACCAACAAGTTGCAGAGCAATAGGCGCACCCTTGAGAGTTTCAGGGTCGTAGGCAGCCTGTTCAACTGCATCCCTATCCGACAGTGGTTTGAAGTCTGCAGCAACAGGGTCCAGCTCTGGATCGCTGTAAAGACCAGTGGGGAACACAGTACTAGGCATGTCGAGCATATTCCAAAGTGCAGTGTACGTCCAGTATTTTGGAGTGCCAGCGAGAGGAGCGCAGCCAACGTAGGTAGGGCAGAGAATAAAATCAACACCCTTAGCCTTCATATCGTCCGCGTAGGCTTGACGGAGATGGTCACGTCTGTAGTTGAGTTTCTGATTAACAGCGACGCTTTGTTCACCCTTGCCAGCATCAAGGAAGTATTTGGTGAGGTCATGGAAAGGCTCGCCAGACTCTTCCAAAACACTCAAAGGACCTTTAGCACCATCAATAAGGTAAAGGTCCTTGGCCATGGTGTAGAGCTCGTCAGCATCAAATGCATCCCATTCGACAACCTTGATACCGGCGTCCTTGAGTTTCTTGGCACACTCCTTGAGACCACGCAAAATCGGAGGATGGGGAGTCACGGTTCCATCATGATACATGATACCAACCGTAAATTCTTTAGTAGGCTCGACCTTTCTCCAGGGCAAAGGAGGAAGGGTGGCGTCTTTCTCCCATGGTTCTTGGTCAATGAAAGTCTTCATAAAAAGATCAATATCATCAATGGATTGACCAAAAGGACCCAGCGTAGGAACAATGGAAATCTGACCACCACCGGGAGCAATAGAGCCCTTCAGAGAAAGACGCAAAGTGGTGGGTCTCATTCCAAAGACGCCGTTAAAGGCAGCAGGGCAACGAACAGAACCACCAATATCAGAGCCAATGCCAAATGGAGAACCCTTCATGCCCAGAATAGCACCCTCACCGCCGGAAGAGCCACCAGCGGAAAGAAGACGGTTAAAACCGTTGACGGTTCCGCCGTAAATGTTATTGTTGGAATCCAGGTGCATGAGAGATTGAGGCTGATTTGTGCGGACAAAGAATACAGCACCCGCCTTCTTCATGTAGTCCACAACCATAGCATCATCATCAAAGGTCTGGTCAATCCAAGCGACATAGCCAGCATTTGTCTTCTTGCCGCCAAGAGCGATGTGCTCCTTGACAGACATAGGAACACCGTGCAAGGGACCAACAGTTTTCTTGTGCTCAGCGTAGTACTCATCGAGCTCTTTTGCCTTGGCAAAAGCCTCATCAAGAAGGAACTCAGTTGCGCAATTAGTCAGTTGGTGCGCGATGGTGGCTCTCTTAGCAAATGCAGTGAGTACCTCAGTGGCTGTGAGAGTACCGTCAGAAATGATCTTGGCCAGATCTGTTGCACTGGTCTCGGTGATCTCGAGCTCCTTGGGACTGAGAACGCCGGACTTCTCGGGAATATCATAGACATAAAGAAGATCTTTAGGAGGGAGCTCTTTAAGACCAAACTCTGGTTTAATTGTGCTATCTCTAGCTTTCTGGGCCTCAGCTATCTTGGGAAGCCATTTAGTTTCATATACGGACATGATTGTTGTTAGGGAGCGTTGCAAAAACGATTGTGGAATTTCCGTCTGGATGTACGACCTTCTTAAATAAATGTGTGGCAGTTATCGCTATCTGTGGTCAGAAATATCCGGTTATCGGGGGAGGTGCGCCGGCGGTATCCAATTCGGGGAATTCAACTCGAGGGTATAATAGCAGGGAGCGCACAGCGAGGAGAAATAGAGAGAAGTCAGGATAGTATTGAATAGAAAATGTGAAGAGATCACGACTGTCCAAAGTCATTGAATTTTTTTTCTGAGGAATAAAAGCCCTCCAAGGCTTTCTGGACAGTAGCATTTCGGGCTGCACTCCCGGCATGTGGTTTCCCGTAAGGTCTAAGATCGGCGTAGGGGAGAACGTGGGACCCGGAGGGAAGGGGGGAGGAAATGCACTACACAGTCCATATGTGGGACAAACTGCGCGAATCCGCAAAATCCCGGAAATTTCACAGTCTATCTCCGGTAGGCTATACTACTGGGTTGCAATCAACATGCTGAGCTGCTGCCTTGATGCTGGGGTGCGAGACTCTGCAGGCTAACGCACTCTTTGCAGCACACAGCCGATTCGCGCTTATCTATTTACTCCATTTATTCACCTGCAGTGACCCGGCTGGTGTCCAGACCTGCAGCCGCCATGCAGTGTCAAAAGGTACAAAGTTGGAGTGTTGACTAAGAGAGATAAGGAAGGCTGAGTTGATGAGGACCACATCTTGGCCTAATTTAGAGCTTTGCCTTTTCTGGTGTTCTCACGGCGCTGTGCAGCCGTTTATCAGGCGGTCTTGGCAACTGGGAGACTTTGTAAGCGGAAGATTAGTGGGTTTGCTGTTGCCTCGCCAAGAAGCAGCAGTGTGGGGGCAGAAGTAAAGATAGCTGAATCAAAGATTGGGTATTTGGCCTGGTATGGGTCTGAGAGGTGATAAATTTATGGCTGCTGTTCATAATTTGGTTAAGCCTGTCAAGCAGCCGTCAAACTTATGGCTTAGGTGCTTGAGATTGCCCGCCGCCTAGAGAGGAAGGGAAGCTGGCCAGATCTTTAGTGCGACTCAGTCCGGAGAAAGCGAGTGATGATAGTAAAGAAGAAAGACATGGATGGAACGTGAAACTTTTCAGTTAAAAGCACTGAAACTTGCTCATTGTCGTTCAGAAAACTGCTAATTAGCTTGTATTAACGTTCGTTCTGTTCCTTCTGGGTATTTAGCCTCATCATCTTCTCGAATTGAATTCAGAGCCTTCATCTACCAAGGCAGAACTAAATAACGCACGTGCATATTGGTTGAGTTGTCATTTAAATTCTTTATCTAACCTTGTCATATTGCTCGCTGCCACCTGTCAAGAGAGCTGTGGCATTGCTCTAAAGGTAATGGTGTGAAAGGTACTAGCTGGAGAAACAGTGAGGTTAGTGCCTGACGCCTCCAAAAGGCAAGTTCACCCCACCATAGCAGTTGTCATATGTCTTTTTAATTTCTACTGCGCACACTGCACCGTAGTTTAATTGTCACTCACAACCCATAAGACCCCTGAATCTAACTTTTCTTCGCCACAAAGTTTCGGAAATTAAATACTCATTGACTCTATTTGCATATGAATGGTTGGCTTAGTCTACTAATACATTTCCAGTATATATCTCAAGTTTCTTTCTTTCATACGCAATCATGTCCGATCCTGGCGAGCATGCTCATCATGGAGAAGAATTGAAAGGCGGACGCACTGTTTCTCCGCTGTCCCTGCCTGTTAATGAAAACAATTTACAACCACCAGATCAAGTTTTTGAAGCGAATCCATTCCAAGCTCCGGGAGAGTCATGTCCTTTTAGAAATGACTGGGGGTTTAACCAATCGCATGTCAATTTCACACAGCACCGACCATCGAATCCACTAGCTCACGTTCATGGAAACATGAGACAAAGGCTATACTCTGCTTCATCAGAGCCCCACTCCAGTTTTACTGACGTCGACACTGTTAGTGGAGATTACAACGCTGAAGATGATGAAGAAGATGTTTGTTTGCCCGCCAGTCCCACAGAATCATTGAGATTTGACGCATTGCTTGGCTTCAAGACCTCTGAGGAGGAGGAGAAAAAAGCTTTGCGAAAGTTTCAACAACATGTTTCCTGGGGTCCGCCAACAACAGGTCCTGTACCAAACGATATATTTCCTGTCTTTGACCGTTTTGCTTTCTTTGCCACCGACGCTGAGACTACTATTCACTTCAACAACCTAAGTAGTTTGGGCGATCCAAAAGTCACCAAAAACGTTCCGGTGGAAGTCTTATTTTCAACGAAAAAGGGTGCATGGTGGCTAGACTGCATCGATCCTTCGCCAAGCGAGCTAAGAGCATTATCCAAATCATTCAGGTTGCACCCTCTGACGGAAGAGGATATCAGATCACATGAACCGCAGGAGAAAGTGGAATTTTTCAAGAATTACTACTACATATCCTTCCATGCTTTCAACACCAATATTCGATCACCGGATTTTCTTATGCCTGTTCCGACCTATGTGCTAGTTTTTGCAGGGGGAGTGCTGTCTTTTAGATATTCACCATTTTTGCATTTCTCTCGCGTGCGAAGAAGAATTAGAAAGCTCAGAGACCATTTGCCTATTACCCCAGACTGGATCGCCTATGCTGTGCTTGATGACATTTCTGACTGCTTCGCACCCACAATTCAGGAGATTGAAGTTGAGGCCGATGAAATTGAGGACTCTGTCTATATCAATCCTGGTGGACAAAACTTTTCTGTGACGATTGAACGGATTGGGCTTGCCAGGAGAAAAACCATGACAATGATGAGGCTATTGATGGCTAAACCAGATGTTATCAAAATGCTGGCTAAGAGATGTTCGGACGAGAAAGAGGAGGTCAAAGTCACCCCCAAGCAAGAAATTGCTATTTTCTTGGAAGACATTCACGATCACCTTTCGACGATGCAGTATAATCTGAATGTTTACGAGAAGATATTTGCTCGCTCACACAGCAACTATTTGGCCCAGTTGTCTGTTAGAGCATTTTACTCCAGCGAGAAGGCCACTAAGGTGCTCGGTCAGGTATCTCTACTAGGAACAGTGGTGCTTCCACTCAATTTTGTAACCGGTTTGTGGGGAATGAATGTCCCTGTTCCAGGTCAAACAACCACCAGCCTCAGGTGGTTTCTTTTCATTGTGGGTGCTTTGATTGGACTCAGCGTTTTATTGACCATTGTGGCCAACTATTGGATGAAGTTCAGCGAGCGCGACCAAAATGCTGACACTGAGGGATCTGAACAGAGCAGGCTCATGTCGGTGATCAAGCATCCTAGTTTGAAAAATCGCCCAACATCAGCTATCAAGGCAAGGAAAGCTTCCATATTTTCTCAGGTATAGATATTAACGCAATTGGAAAGCATTAGAATATGAGTTCGGCAGCAACGATCATACCAGAATGACCCTCTAGGCATGCAAATGTTGACGATTTGAATATCACGCTCTCCGCCACTACCTCATTGTAATGGAACCACCAGTTTGTTGAGTGACAATTTAGGGGGACAAGAAAATTAGTGTTCTACCCTGAGTACATATCACAGAAAAACACTCACCTCAAGCGTAGAGGTTCTCGAAATGTCAGGAATATTAGATTGAATAGTAATTTACGATTACTGGCGAGAATCCACCCAGTGGCTCGTTCTTCTCCAACATTACTTGCCGTTTTGGGCAATAATAGATAAGTTGAAATTTCAACTCAATTATCACCATCCTTCAAACAAGCATAGGCCAAATGTACCGGGCCTTCTTAGATAAGCGCCTGAATGAATCGAAGGGAAGCGAAAGGCCTATCGCACCGGCAGAACGCTTTTCTACAGATGAATCTCTTGCTTCGCTTCCAATAATGCCTTCTCACTCGCAATCCACTACCTTTATAGGAGGCCTGCCTGAGTCTATTCCAGACTCATTAGTAAAAGACTCCATCTTGAAGCATTTTGGTACTGTAAGACGATGGTACAGACCATCTCCCGGTGCTCAAGAGGTTGACTCCGGTTCTTTTGGGTTTGCACAATTTGCCAGTCAGCAGTCGGCAAGAGAAGCTGGTTTTGTTTTAAACGATCTGCGGTATGGCGAAAACGGAAAATTCCATCTTGTTGCTTCGCATGAGCGGATCCAGGTCCTAGCAGACAGTTATAAAGTTGGGTCTCGAACAGTAGAACAGATTCGCGACCAGATAAGCGCAGTGCTGACATCATTCAGCAAGACGAAAGCAGCCGAGGAGGACCAGCAAAAACAGAAGAAAAAGCGCGATGCGCACATGATGGATATTGATTGGACATCCTCGCATCATGAGACCGATGATCTCGCGGAATTCCCGGCTGATGTCCGAGACTTTCTTCGAGATGAAGTCAAGCATTTTCGAGAGGAGGCTGTCAAGGTGGAAAAGCAGAGGAAGGAAACCGCCGACAACTCTTTTGATGTGGAAAAGAGACTGCAGGAGATCAAAAACCACAATTTCATGGCTGCTCAAAGAGTGAGGCAGGAACTCAACGTCGTCGAGTCGATGGAAAACATCGCGTTAGACCCAGACGACGAGGAAGAAGTTCCGGGCAAAACCCTCGAGGAGATGAACAGGAATTACTACGAAAAGTACAAGAGTCAAACAGAACGACAAAATGCAAGAGAGTTTGCTAACGCTGAGAGACTCTGGAACATGAGAGAGAAATCGAGAATCCAGGCAGTTGCCCGTGAGCAGCTGCGGCGCGACAACAAGAAGCAAACGATAGATGCTGAGAGAGAAAAGGCTCTTGCGAAGTATGCAACAGCGCTGAGCAGTCACTCGTTTTACACTGCTCGTGCCGAATGGCTGAAAACAAGACTGAGGCAGCGCAAAATGGAGCAAGATGTTGACGCAAGCGATATGGCATGGGAGGAGAAGGAAGGCAAAAGCCATAAGCAAGCTTCAGAAGTTCTGGCACAAGCTGCTGTCAAAATTTCTCTTCCCTTCTTGAAGAAACCCCAAGAAGAGGCTGAAGAGAAGGCGCCGCCAGAAATGAAGTCTTCGCAGGAAGTTCTGGCGTCAGTTCCTGACTGGGACAAGATTGATGCCGAATTCGAGACCGAGGTCAGACCCTTTATCAACAACCACGTTTTGGAGTATCTGGGTGTGCAAGATGAAGACTTCATCGCTTTCATTCTGGGAAGTTTGTCGGAGCACAAGACTGCCAAAGATCTCATGGAAGACCTCGAGCCAGTGCTGGACGAAGACACGGAAAAGTTTACTTTAGCTCTATGGGAGAAGATGCTGCAAGTTGCTCCAGCGTAATTTTTTTACAGCTATCATTGAGCTGAGCTTTGCAATTTAGAAGCTCGGCCAAAGCTTTCTCAGCATACGCATCGACCTCTCACTCTAATTTTTTCTAGCATTGCATAATTTAAATACACAACTGAACTATATACAACTCGCTGATGTATGTAGCAAGCTCTCTTGTCATCAGCAAGGCAGTTAACTTCGCCAGAAAGGCAGTACCAGACCGAATCTGCGAGAGCTGCAGGGGAGCAGTCAAAACGACCGCAGCTCAACAGCCAGAAAAACTCTGGCCATCAAGAGAATTTTTTTCTCAGCAAAGAGACACATCGATTTGCCATCTATCAGACAGGTTTCCCTTAGCAGATCAACTTAAGAAATTGCTGGCAGGAAAGCATGTCTTGCCAGGCAATGGAAGAAAAGAGTGGGCCAAAATTTGTCACGTGATGAGTCACGTGACAACTAAAAATCGCCGTCTCTCAAAAAAAAAATATTTCGAGAGATAGCGCACGACCCTTCCGAACCATCTTCCCTCCATGGCGATTCAAAAGAAACATGGAAAAGGTCGTTTAGACCACTACTATAGGTTGGCTAAAGAAAAGGGCTACAGAGCTCGTTCGTCTTTCAAAATCATTCAAATCAATGAAAAGTACGGCCATTTTCTGGAAAAGGCAAAAGTCGTTATTGATCTTTGTGCTGCCCCGGGCTCTTGGTGTCAGGTGGCGTCCAATCTCTGCCCGGTGAGCTCGCTTATTATTGGTGTTGATATTGTGCCTATTAAGCCGCTTCCAAATGTCATCACTTTTCAGTGTGATATCACTGCCGATGAGTGTCGCTCGCAGCTGAGAGGTCACTTGAAGACATGGAAGGCTGATGTTGTTCTCCATGATGGTGCACCTAATGTTGGTAAGGCGTGGACTCAGGATGCATTTACTCAGTCCGAGCTTGTCTTGCAGTCGATGAGACTTGCTAACGAGTTTTTGACCGTTGGCGGTACATTTGTCACTAAAATTTTCAGATCCAAAGATTACAATAATCTCATGTGGATTTTCCAGCAGTTTTTTGACAAGGTGGAGGCTACCAAACCCCCATCGTCGCGTAACGTCTCTGCCGAGATTTTTGTTGTCTGCCAGGGTTTCAGAGCCCCAAAGAAGGTCGACCCTCGTCTGCTCGACCCCAAATATGTTTTTGAAGACATGAACGGAACTAAGGCCATCAACGCAGAGGCCAAGATTTTCAAACCGTCCAAGAAGACAAAGCAAAGAGAGGGTTATGAGGATATTGACAACATGTTGTTGACCAACTCCATGGAGGCGATGGAATTCATCAAGGATGAGAATCCCATTGAAAATCTCGCTAAAATGAACAAGATCGATTTCGATCCAAAAGCATCTGATGATCATAGAGCCGTGAAAAGAATGGAGCAAACTACCCCTGAACTTTTGGAATGCCTCAAAGATCTCAAAGTTCTCAACAAGCGTGACTTCAAGCGCATTCTCAAGTGGAGAGTTAAAGCTCGTGCCCTTCTCAACCTGGACGAGAACGAAGCAGAAGAGGAAGCCGTGGTGGAAGAGGTTGACGAAGATGAGATGATTGATAAGGAAATCGCTGACATTTCGGAGCGTCAACGACTCCGCAACAAGAGAGAGAAGAGAAGGGCAAATGAAAAGAAGCAGAGAGAGTTGATGAAGCTGCAGATGAACATGAAGACACCGACTGATATCGGTACGGATGTTCATGCCAAGGAGAAAACTTATTTCAATCTCTCTACCGCTGAAAAGACCGGCATGCTGCCTGCTCTCGCCAAGGGTGCTAAAGAGATGGTGATTAGAGATGACGACGGACGAAGCTATGCCCCAGTTGAATACACCTACCAGGATACAGATGATGAAATTGATGACCTCGAACGCAATATGGAAGAGCAGTATGAGCGCTACAAGATCTCAAGGGAGAAATCAAAGGCCGACTACGAAGCAAAACAAAGACGCAAAAACTATGGTTTTGATGAAGAGTGGGAGGGCATTGATGCTGAGAATAAAGACCGTCTCATGGACAAGCAGGATGGCTTTGAAAGCGAGAGTTCGTCTGATGAAGAAGAAGAAAACTACAATCTTATCAGATACGCTGAAGGAACCGGAAATTTGAGTCGCCGTGCTGCCAGGTTCTTTGACAACCCCATGTTCAAGGACGTCATTGCCGATGAGGATGATTACGACGACGAGAACGAGGCAATGTCGGGGTCTGTTCCATCATCGTCAACTGCATCAGTCGAAGATGGTGAACAGGATTTGGGCAGTGATGCTGATGAAATGGATGTGGACGAAGATGCAAATGAACAAGCTGCTGACAATGATGATGATACATCAGACTCAGATGATGACTTTGAACTTGTGCCTTCTAACGAGTACGCTGAAGATGATGGCGTTGAATGGCACAATGAGAAGGAGAAGTTTGACAGACAGAAGGTTGACCTTATCAGCCCCGAAGCTATGACGCTGGCGCACAAGATTGCAACTGGCCAATACAACAAGCAGCAGCTGATTGATCAATCCTATGGTAGCACTTCTTTCAGAGACACCGCTGGTCTTCCCTCGTGGTTCGTTGAAAATGAAGAGCGAAACAACAAGTATATTAAGCCAGTGACCAAGGAAGCTGCTGAGGCACTCAAAGTCAAATTGAGAGCTCTCAATGCTCGCCCCATCAAGAAGGTAATGGAGGCCAAGTCGAGAAAGAAGTTGAGAGCCCTGAGACGTCTCGAGAAGATGAGAAAGAAGTCTGAGCTCATCAACGGTGATGATAGCAGAACCGAGGCCGAGAAGTCGGACGATATTGCTAAGATGATGAAGAGACTCTCCAAGAAGGAGGACAAGCGTCCGAAGCTGACGGTTGTCGTGGCAAAGCACTCCAACAAGGGTCTCAAGGGCCGTCCCAGCGGTATCAAGGGCAAGTACAAGATGGTTGATGGCACAATGAAGAAGGAGCAGAGAGCGCTCAAAAGAATTGCCAAGAAGAAGAAGAAATAAGCGCTAGAGTACTAATTTATTATTTTTATAGCTGACCCCGCTTCAATGGCTCATCGTGGAAGCGTCCTGCCAACGGCTCACCTGCCGTCCCCCTCCACAACTCTCGCCCATCCGAAAAAACTCCCAGTGGCTCCAGTGGCTACTGGCAACAAAAAATATATTTCCAGTGGCACTCCCCTGTCCTACTCTCAAAACCCAGTGCTCGTGGAAAAATCTCACTTTCTCACTAGAGCTTTGCAATGTCTTCCGAGCCTCCAAATAATCCAGTAGAAAAAGCTGCGGAGCCCAAACCTATCGAGCTTCCCAAGAAGACTGGTGGCTACTCCAACCCAGCCCTCCAGGCCATGGGTATTCCTCGGCTACGACTGCCATCCAGAAACTGGATGATCTTTTGGGCTGTAGTTGGTACAATCGGCGGCTCCATCTACTACGACCGTCGCCAGCGTAAGGCGATTCGCGAGGAATGGAAAAACAAGGTCTCTTTCATGGCCAATGAGAAGCTTGGTCCGCTGGACATGCCCAGAAAGGTGACTGTTTACGTTACTCCGCCTCCAGGCGACTTTTTGGAACATGGCACACGTGAGTTTAGACAATACGTGAAACCCCTGTTAACTGCTGCTGCGGTTGATTACGAGCTTGTCACCGAGGACCGTCAGGGAGAAATTCGCAACCATGTGGCCGAGGCTATTCGGCACAAACGTGCTCTGGCAGAGGGCCTGGTGCCATATACTGAAAAGGAGGCTTTCGATATTTCCGTCACGCAAAAGCTGAACAAGGATAAGACTGGTGGTGTTATTTGCATTGGTAGAGGTGCTTTTAAGGAGTACTTGAATGGACTCCAGGAGGGCTGGTTTGGGCCAATTGAAAAGCCGGAGTGGCTGGCCAAGGAGGACGCGGCAGCGCTGGGTGCCGACAAGCCTGCTGAGGCCCCCAAGGTGGAGTCTTTGGATACCGCTGCACCGGCTGCATCTATAGAAGCTGCTCCTGCTGATGCTGCACCGGATGCTCAAGCGCAGGAGCCTGCAGCGGCGGTAAGCACTCCTGATCCAGACAGAATCTCCCCTCACCGCGAAGAAGAAGATGAAAATGGCAAGCCCAAGAAGAAGGCTCCTGTGCCGAAGCCTTATCTGCGTCCTTCACAGTACCAAGATGCAGTGCCAGGCAAGGGTTTCGATGAAGAGGTCTTTGACCCCATTCTAGTCGTCCCTTTCCCGCATCTTCTTGGCTTCCGCAACACTCCAATCCGAATGTATCGCTTCTTCAACCGCAGGCAGCTCTCGAATGACATTTGTTCCACCACAGCCCAGCTCCTACTTGATTCACCCCGTCCATTCACAACAGAAGACACCAATCTGGAACTTACTGAGGAACAAAGCTGGTTGAAAAAGTGGAAGAAAGAGAACTATGCCCGTAACAGCGAGTGGGTGCAGGATTTTTTCGTTGACCCACGACTGGCTGCTAAGTTGAAGGTATACAATAAGCCTGTGTCAGATAGAGAATGAAGACAAGAAAATGTAAATAGTAATGCAGACTGAACAAAATAGCAAATGCATTGTTTTTTTTCCGCTATATTTTGCCAAGATATTGAGCTTGGTATACAAGCCCCTTCTGCACTCTTCTTCAAAAATAGAAGTTCTGTTGTCCACTAGAGTCGTGAAGGAAGAAAATAACACGCAAATGGCCTGCGAATGCAAACGAACAAAGAAGAGTTTTTGTGAGCTACACAAAAGTAATACAAATCTTTCCTTTTCCTGTTGTCATCTCACAGCTTCGTTTTCGTCCAGTTTCATGGAGCCTACGTCTGCGCTTTCGTTCGAACTGCTGGTTCCTAAAAGTTTGAGCGAATCCGATTTGAGACTGGAAATGATTTCTGATCATGTAAAACAAATGAATGCATTTGCATTGATGGACTGTTGGTCACGTAGGAAACGTGATGAGCAAGTAGGCAACATACAAGGCAAGCGAGATGAAGGCAAAGACGAGCCAAATCAGCAAATTTTGGAGAATATAAAGCAGACAGAAGCATCAAAAAGAGAGAGGTCAGCAAGTGAAGATTCCAGCGTATTTGAAACTACATTACTTACTAGCAAGTCGACGGAGTTCGATGAGTCCGCCGTAGACTTGCCACAAAGATTGAAACACGCGCTGACACGAGCTACTAAGCGCACTCATCGTGCAATGCGACGGATTGCCGAGATGGCGAAGAAAAATGGAGGTAAAATCAAGCAATATGCATATGCTATGGATGATATAAATAAATAAATCAGAGCTTTGAGCGCTTGGGCTCACTCGCAAAGATGGCGTCGATTTCAGCAGCGCTAGCGCGCTTGCCATTAGCTGGAGCCGCAGCAACAGCCTTGGGCTTTGTCTTCTCCTTGTTAGTCTTTTTGGCGGTAGCAGGCTGCTTTGCCGGTGTGGAGACATCCTTCGGTGTGAGACGAGAGTAGACAAGAATGTAGGCGCCGCCTTGCGAGAGGGCCTTCTTTTCAGAAACCTGAGTGATCATCTCATCATCATACTCAGCCCAGGAACCATCAGGCTGACGGCAAAACGCAATATAGTGGCCCGAGGAAATACCGCGACCTTCGTGGACGACCACTGAAAGCAGCTTGTAACGCACCGGCTCTTTGCGCACAGAGTATCGAGACATGTCGAGTTCTTGCGGGTACTTCATGTCTTCCTTGACCTTGACGGCAGTGTTAGTGGAACCATTTATCTTGAAGCGCTTCATGTGAATGACCAAGTGCTCGGGGGCATCCTCAAGCTGGCAGACCTTGGAAGCAGAAGTGCGCTTGTTGCAGTTTTCACACTCGTAGCCAGACTTGGGGGACTTTTCGCTCTTGGTGATAGTCTCTGGAGAGAAGTACTCGGAGATGGCGTGCTTGAGGGTCTGCTTCTTGAGGTCGGTTGCCTCAAGCGACTTTTTGCTAGAGAAAGACACGCCCAGGTCGTAAATGTCCTGAGTGGTTTCCGAAACGTGCTGGCAGTTCTGGCAGATAACCTTTTGACGGACAGAGCCGCCAAAAATGTCGTGCAGCAGCGACGAATTGAGCTTCTTGCCGCGAGGAACCGAATCCTCTTGCAGTCTGCCAACCAGGGACATGAAGTACTCGTGGGAGTCTTCTTGGTTCCACTCCGACATCATGCAATTAATGTCATGGAGGCGGCGGATGATTTTGGAGGGGAACACGGCCTTTTTGGACGAGAGCGTTTTCTGGAGCAGGGCAGCCATGTCGGACGAGACAGACTTGACTGGAACACGGGCAGCACCAGAAGAGATTGCTCTTAGGTAGTGCACAAAGGCCGGGACGTGGAACAGGGCCTGGATGGCCGAGTTCATGTAGCACGTGACACCGTGGTTTGTCAAGCCGGCAGGTCCGCGCTTGATTTCGCGCCAGTTCTTGTAGAGACGAGAGGGGCTATGAGAGCCACGGTCCTCGTACTGTTCGTCAAGAGACCAGTACTCTGTTGACGGGGCAGCGGCCTGGCTGCTGCGGCGGGTCTGGGGCTCGTCTTCCACCTCGGTTTCCTCGTCTGACAAAGCGGACGACGACGAGGCCGGCGACGACAGGGAGGAATCGTCAGAGCTGCTGGAGCCCGGGGAGCTCGTGGAAGCATTGCTTACATCATCATCTTCGTCGGACGAGGCTTCATTGGGCCTCACGACAATGTAGCTTGAGGGTTTGATGGAGACGGCTTCTGGAAGCTTCGCAGGAATGAATTCTAGCTGGATGGAGTTGAGGGTGTCTAAAGATGTGGTCATGGTGGGAGTATGAGGGGGCGTATCTAGGGGGTATGGAAAATGCTGGGGGGTTTGGGGGGGTTTAGAATCGACCGGTCCGCCAGATGCTGATGCGATTTTTTTGGAGGAGGGTTTTTGGTGTCTTGGTTTTGGAAGCGGCGATTTTTTAATTTTTTTTGCATCAATTTGGGACAAGCCCTGGAATGGGGAATGAGAGGGAGGGATGTCGACGGACAGGTCGACAGAGGGGTCGACGGAAGGGTCGACAGAGGGGAGAAAAAGCGCAGAGATTTGTGGTGCAGGAAATGATAGTTATCAGAGGAGGGCAGTGTGATCAAACTACCCCCTCCCCCAATTTTTTCTCTCAGTACCGCCTGCAGCCCGGAGTTCTCGTAGTGCAAGCTTACTGCTGGTTAGACTGGAGATGAGGCGCGTTGAGCTCCAAGCTAGCCCTGTAGGGCGGCACGCGTAAAAATGAAGATGGGGTGGGGCAGAGTCAGTGTCGGGAGATGGAATTGAGCATAAAGAAGAGGGTGTTTGAGGGCAGCGGAGTGGCTAAAAGAAGGCTAGAGAGCGGGTGGATTTGACAGTTGGAGGCTCGGCTGTTAGCTCGGCTCTGGTTCGGCCTGCTCGGCTGCCTTTGTGGGGGGCGGGGGTAGTGGGAGCTGGCTAAGGCCATCGCTGAGAGAAACCGAAGCCGACAGGTAGAATTAGAGAGGTAGAGGGCAAAGGTAGAGTAGGAAAAGACTGTAGCTACGGAAGCTAGGAGCCAAAAGCTTTCCGACCATTCCCACTCTGTGCATTCTCCAGTGTCCAAGCAGATCCCGCTGCTGCTTTGCCAGCTGGAAATGCCAGCCACGAGCCGTGCAGGGCCATGTGACAATCGCTGGCGGACATTTCGAGCAATCGCTGAAGAAAAAGCACCATCTATTCAAACTACAAATGTCTCGGTCCTCCTCAAGCCTGGATTTTTTTTTCCCCCATTTCCGTTCATGTCTCAGCTGCCTTTTGCCATCCCACTGTCGATCTTTTCTCTGCCATTCTGCAGTCCCACTATCCGCCCCAGCACGCCCAAGGCTGCATATGGTTACTGACTCCGTCTGTCAGAGCGGCTCACTCGCGGGCCCAGTGAGCCACAGGTAACTGCAGCTGGCAGCTACACTACCGACGGTATATGCCGAGGGACCCGCCCTACCGACTGCCGCCGACTGCCGTTGTTCTGGTCACTTTCCTCCACTTCTCGGCTACCATCTGCATCCTGCACCTCTAGCCTACCCACTGCGACGTCGCAGCGCAGCGGCCGATAGGCGCGAGGCATCCAAGCAGCCCTCGGTCCTACGGAGACCGCAAAGGCATGGCCAGTGGCCCGGCTGCAATGTCGGATGAATCCTTTTTTTTTCCTTCATTTTGCCCTCTTACCTGCCACTTTGACCTCTTTTTCGCTTTCCTCCCTTGGCCCTCCACACCTCCCTCCTCCCTCCTCCCTCCTCCCTCCTCCTCCTCCTTCCTCCTGCTCCCTGCTCCTCCCTCCCCGCCCCAAATTTCACATGCATCGCCTACTTTATAAGCCCTCCCGTTTGCTGCTTCTTCACCACCACAATGCCGCCTTCTGGGATCAAACCGGTGGCGTCTCGCCACGAGAAAAAAGAGGAGGCTGGAGGAGCTGCTGGAGCTGCTGGGGCCACTGGAGCCACTGGAGCCACTGGCGCCGTTGAGGCCCCGCCCCGCGCCAAGTCAAACTTTGTCGTCCGCACCATCTGGACGCTCATCATGATTGGCTCCTTCTTCGCCATCATCGCCGCAGGCCACCTGGCTGTCATTGTCCTGGTCGTCGCCCTGCAGATCCTCACCTTCAAGGAGGTCATCAACGTGGCCACCGAGCCGGCGCGCGCCAAAAACGTGCCCCACTCGCGCGTGCTCAACTGGTACTTTCTCGGCACCACCATCTACTTTCTCGAGGGCGAAAATGTCATTTTCTACTTCAAGCACATTGCCATTGTCGACACGTACCTCATCCCGCTCGCCGTGCACCACCGCTTTGTCTCGTACTGCCTCTACATTCTCGGCTTTGTCTTTTTTGTCTTCAGCCTCGAGAAGAACCACTACCGCTTCCAGTTTGGCCAGTTCTGCATCACCCACGTGACGCTGCTCATTGTTGTGGTCCAGGCCCACTTCATTGTGCAGAACATCTTCAACGGCCTGTTTTGGTTCCTGGTGCCCTGCGGCCTCGTCATCACCAACGACATTTTTGCGTACCTGTGCGGCATTACGTTTGGCCGCACCCAGCTCATCAAGATCTCGCCCAAGAAGACGGTCGAGGGCTTTGTCGGCGCCTGGATCTGCACCATTGTGTTTGGCTTCTTGCTCACCTACGTCTTTATCCGCTTCAGCTACTTCATCTGCCCCATGGCTGACCCCGGCACCAACGTCCTGAGCGGCCTCACGTGCAAGCCCAACCCGGTCTTTCTGCCCCGCGTCTTCCACCTGCCCGAGGACCTCGTCCCCTACGTCGGCGTCGCGTCGCTCACGTTTGAGCCTATTTATATCCACGTCATGTGGCTGGCCACGTTTGCCTCGCTCATTGCGCCGTTTGGCGGCTTCTTTGCCTCGGGCCTCAAGCGCACCTTCAAGGTCAAGGACTTTGGCGACACCATCCCGGGCCACGGCGGCATCACAGACCGCATGGACTGCCAGTACCTCATGGGCTTTTTCGTCTACATGTACTACGAGTCGTTTGTGTCTTCGCACCACATGACGGTCGCCGAGCTATTGCATCTCGCGCTCTTTTCGCTCAGCTCCGACGAGCAGCTGCAGCTCTATAGCGCACTGCAGCGGCACCTGGAGACCAAGGGGCTGCTGCTGTAAGCGCGCCTGCCCTCTCTTTGCCCCCGGCATCTGTAGATAATATTTATGTCAAAGGTTCACGGTGTATACATGCTATATTAGATTAGGCGAGACTACTTGGGAATCGGCTTCCAGAAGTACTGGACGTGGTGGCGTCGGCATTGGCGGATAGACCCGCCTTTGCCCTCAATCAGCGCGCGCCGGTCGGGGTCCGTGTCTTCTTCGGGCTTGTAGTAGTACTCGTCTTCAAGGCGCTTGCCAGCGGCATCCTTGCCCTTGCGGTTGATGACGCCGACGCAGCCAATGTTGGTCACGAGCCCGTAAAAGTCGGCGTCGGACATGTTGGCGAGCTTCTTGTGAGAGGCCTTGAGGCTCGAGTAGGGCGTGGATTTGAGCCGCGAGAATGCTAGGTGGTTCGCGACAATGTGTGTGAGATTGACGTCGGACTTGCGACGCTTGGCTGGGCTGGGGTCGGACGAGCTTGAGGGGCGCTTCAAGGAGGTCTCGGTTTCAGAGGCAGGCGCAGCCGGCTTGGCGGGTTCAGCAGGTTCCGCAGCTGGCTTGGTGATCTTCTCGTCAGCGTGCTCGACTGGTTTGACGGCCTCGGCAGGTGGCTTGGTAGTCGCCTCAGCAGGTGGTTTGGTACTCATCGTAGCAGGTGGCTTGGTAGCGGCCTCAGCAGGTGGCTTGGTAGCGGCCTCAACAGGTGGCTTAGTAGTCGCCTCAGCAGGTGGCTTGATAGTCGCCTCAGCAACGGCTTCCTGAACGGCCGCTGGTGCAGCTTCTTCGATAGACTCGCCAACTTCCACCTTCTGAACGGCTGCTGGCACAACCCCCTCGGCTGGCTCGCCAACTTCAACCTTCTGAACGGCTGCTGGCACAACCCTCACGGCTGGCTCGCCAACTTCCACACTCTGAACGGCTGCTGGCACAGCCTCCTCAGCTGGCTCGCCAACTTCAACCTTCTGAACGGCTGCTGGCGCAGCCTCCTCAGCTGGCACAGCCTCTTCCCGCGAGCTCACGTCACTGTCAGAATCCTCAACCCCACTCAGGCCACTCAGATCAGACTGGCTCACCTCATACTGAGGGCTATCGAGCGAGCTGTCAAGCTCCTCCTCCGTCTCATCCTCGTCCATCTCAACCAACACTCTGTCTCCCCGCAGATTGACAGCCAGCCCATGGCTGTACTCCACCATAATCTGCTGGTCCTTGGCGACAAAGATCGGGGCCGCAATGCCGGGCACGTCAATGGTAAGGCCATTCCAGCCGAGGCACGTCACGACCACCAGGCGTGTGCGCGGGTTGTAGAGAAGGCGGACGTGCACGCGCGACACAAGCTTGTTGCGCGGGTTCACGGCGACATCCGACGACTTGGAGGAGCGGCCGACCGACACCGGGACACCGCCGTTGCGGCTGAGGCGCACCAAATAGACCGACGAAAGCGGCCGGCGCATCACCGGGCTGTCGGGGGCCCGGTTTTCCTGGTCTGCGGCTGCCAGAGGCGGCGACGACGGCGGCTGGGCCTCCGACGACGGGGCAGCCGCCATCGAGGACGGATGCGGGGTAATAAGCCCGTGTCCATCGTTGTATATCTCGATGGAACCCGGCTGGAAGGCCGGCAAGAGCTGGCTTTTGGCCAGCACGCCAGAGTCAGCCGGCGCAGCGCTGGGCGACGACGGCGGGAACTGCATGGCCAAAGAGCTGATTAGCAACTCTCGATTGGCTCAGTGAAATTTCGGCTGCTGGATTCAGCCGGTATTAGTCAAAGCTGGTAGTCTGGGCCGGTATTAGGGTCACGAGTAGACAGACAGCCAGATGCTAATAAGTACAGGTACAGGTACAGTAATGAGAAACTACACTAAAACAGGACTCCAATGCTAATGACCAAACGTCTGGCTAAGGGCGCTAGTTGCTGTGAGGTCAACAAATACCAATGTGGACTCAAATATGCCGAGCACGTGAGCGGCAGAGATTTTGGCGCCCATAAAACACGCTCAGGCACGTACCGGACGCGGCGATGCGCGGCCGATGCGCGACGCTGGAATTTGGCGGGTGGGACCCCGGGCGCCTAATACGGACCGGGGTAAATAGAGTCTAGGGTGGGGTGGGGGAGGAAGCGCTGAGAGCTGGGGGCTGAAACAACTAGCCTTTAGCCCTCAGCCTAATATGGTTAGAATAAGGTCTGCTCTGGCTACCTTGGCTATTTTTAAGCACTCTTCACTCCCCAGTTGTCATTTTTTTTCTGCTGGTTTGCGACTGCGTCTGCTGCACATGTAGGGAGAAATGGCTGGCGCGTGGACGTGGGCTCCGGCGGCAACAAACGTGATTAGCCAAGGACAAGGCCGCTGCGAAAAGCAGTCGAGTATCATCTTGTTGAGCTGAAAATTGTCACAGTCTGGCTCGCTAGTATGCCTAGAGTAGCTGCCTGCTCCGTCAGTCCCGAACTACGTGCCGCCGCCAGCCAGTGTCTCGGGTGGCTCGTCAATTACGTCCCAAACAGGTAAGCGCTCGATCGCTATGTGCACTACGCGCAACCGCGCCTCGGTCCTCGCTCCTGGGGCACTGCCCCAGATGTGTGGCCATTCTGCAGGCACGCTCGAGGACCGGGCGAAGCGGCTGTTCGCCGGCCGTCCCTCTCACGAGGCTGCAAACCTGTCAAGTCTGTCAAACCTGTCAATCGGATCGAGCCACAGCCTACAGAGCCACGACCGTCTACATATCGACGCCTGCCCATCGGCGAGAAACAAGCGCCACAACTCCTGCGTTCCTGCGCTCCTGCACCGTTTACCGCCTACATAATTGTCATCTTCCGCTTCTGCTGCCCCCCACCCCCCACGGCGCTGGGAACCACTGAGAGGCTTTGGGTCAGGGAGCAGAAGCAATTGCCAGAGTCGCGCCACTGATCTTATGAAACAGCACTACTGTGGGTCGCTGCCATCTGGGCTCTGAATACACAAATACCGCTTAGTGCTTCTTTCGCCCAGTCAAAGACCCTAGTTGGCCAGCCGCTTGTTGGCCAGCAGTCCTCCCCAGTGGCTCTAGTAGCCCTGGGGTAGTCCCTAGTAGCCCCACCACCAGTAACTCAACTAGCTCTGTTAGCTTCTCCCAGCCACCTCCCCCCCCCCCCCAATTTTCTCCCACTTTCTCCCATTTTCTCCCTCCTCCCAACAATGCACACATGCGTGCACACCAACCCTCCCAACAGTCACATCATAACCCTAGAAATTTCAGGTCAACATCCAAATCTCCAGCCCCACAGAACCACACAGTTAACCAACAATGACCAAGGGTACCTCTTCGTTGGGTAAGAAGCACACCAAGTCTCACACTCTCTGCAGAAGATGCGGTAAGAGAGCCTTCCACAACCAGAAGAAGACCTGCGCTTCCTGCGGTTACCCCGCCGCCAAGATGAGATCCTACGAGTGGGGTCAGAAGGCTAAGAGAAGAAGAACTACCGGCACTGGCCGCATGAGATACCTGAAGACCGTCAACAGAAGATTCCACAACGGCTTCAGATCCGGCACCACCGCCCAGCCTGCCTCTGCCTAAGCTGGCCAAACGATGACGTTTTGGTAAAGAGATGACGAGGTATTTATCGAACAACAAACACAAAATAGCGTTGTAAACCACACTGTGGGAATGTAATTTCATGTCATTCAAGTGCTCGCATGAGCGGTCGGCATGTGCGACCGCCATGAAGCTTATGTAGATTTTGCTGGATGAGTATCATCTTGTGCTGTGCGAGCTATAAAAGATAACTATATGACTTGAAAACTCAGGATACAAAGATGCGAGGTGAGTTTATCTACTGTGTTGTTTCCTTGTGACGCAGCGTTCCTGCGCTGTGTAGCTTCCGTGCTGTAGAGCTTCTGTGCACTAAAGCTTCCGTGCACTAGAGCTTCCGCGCCGTAGAGCTTCCGCTGGGTGCGCATAGTTGGAGATGCGGGATCGGCGTGCTATACCAGTGACATAGCAGGTCCCATACAGGCGAATAATAACCCCGCCTATCTACCGCACTCTAGCAGTTCCCATGTACCTGTAAATGTCCTCCGCTTCCTCCATTGTGCACGACTGCTCAATCACCTCGCGGGCCTTGGCAATCACCTCTGGCGCAAACCCCAGCAGCTCCCCTTCTTCGTAGCCGTATAGCTGAGATCCCTCACTGAAGAGGACGTAGGCAAACGTGACAATCTGTTCGTGTGCCAGCTTAAGCTGGCCATTCCTCCATATAAGGTGCACAAGGTGCATGCACTCCTCAACTAGACGCAGGCGTTGTGATGATGGGTACTCCAGACAACACTGCATTTCATAGCTCATCTTCTCCATCAAGGTTTGGCCCATGTAGTCTGAATAGACCCAGCGACCAAGACGGCCGTAGGCAATTTGCAAAAACGAAACGAGCGCCCGCGATATTAGCAGGTTCTCCGCCAAGTATGTCTGGGCGGAAGGCCGTTTTGGTAAATCAATTTCTTGTCCAGAGATATCCACTGGAATGCCGCAGTGGCAGAAATGATCCAGGGGATTCTCCAGCTGCATCGTGACGCAGTTGATAATGCGCTCCACCAGGGAAGCATTGTCAGCTGCAGGGTGGCCAGCGATATGTGATGAGGTGACTGAGAATCCAAGCAGAATCACAAACTGGTACACATAGTGCGAGCAGGTTTGAGCCACTTTGGACCAGAGGACGTCAAAAATGTCAGGTCCAAACACCGCCTCATACACGAGCGGTTTGGTGCGGGACCCCAGCAATTTGTAGCAGTCAAGGGCCACAAGGGCAGCCCGGCACCGTACAAGACTATCGTAGGTGACACGAGCATGGGCAGGCTTGGCAGGAAACAGCTCAATGCGCTCACCCACAGGGCGCCGCCAAAACATGTCAGCCACGGTCGTCGCATCCAGGCAGTCCTCCACCATGTGGCGCAGAGTGAGCACTAGCTGTGACACATCAAATGCAAAGGAAAGGTCCACCAGATTATCACCAAGCTCCACAGCTTGTTTTATGAGAAGTATCAGGGTGATGCAGTCCAATAGGGCTGAGGCGCTCCAGGAGCGCTCTAGTGCGCTGGTCAGCGCCAGCAACGGTTTGTGCACGGCCAGATCACGGTTGAGCGTCATACGTGTCTCTGGATGCAGGGTCTCCACCAGTTCACCGCCGGTGCGCAGAAGAGCTCTTGTGATGTCCAGTTCGGGGCTCTGTGCATCGCCGCCAGACAGGTCCAGGTCCAGGGTCAGCACGGGGGCCTCTGGAGAGGCAGCAGCACCTCCCGAACTGTGGGCCGGCGACGATGGGGCTGCTACAGACGCTCCTAGCGGTTTTGCAGCCCGTCTCACCGCGACTGTCTCGAACCCATCTCGGAAGTCGGCCTCGATGTCAAGCCTCCGCTTCTTCTTGGGCGTCAAGGGAGTCTTGCGCGGAGATAGCCGGGGCGATGGGTCCTGGATCCCCATCTCCACCGCAGTTTTCATCGATCTGATTTGCTCGCCTGCCTCCTTGATCTCCTGGCGCTGCAGCAACTTCTCGGAGCGCAGCCGCTCAATCTCTGCCCGTGCCGAGCTCAGATCGGCCGAAGACGACGCCTTGAGGGCCTCGAACTGGGCCTTCCACTGGAGAGCTTCGCGTTTCAGGGACTCACCTTGTCGCTTCAAATTTGACCGCAGAATTGCGTTCTCCCCAAAGGCTGTTTGCAGCTGTGTGCTCGTCTCTCTGTTTGTATCTCTAGCCGCCTCCAGCTTGGCTGAGAGGCTTGTGGGCTCGGCGGTGGGCCTCGCTGGCTTGGCGCGCTCTGTCAGTCGGCTCTCTGCCTGCAGGAATGAGCCCCATTCAAAGTCATCGTCGTCAGAGCTCATTTAGCGACGCAGGAGAGTAAGCAAGGTTGTTGAGCGCGTTTCAAGTGTGGGGCAGCGCCCCAGCCGTGCCCTCTCAGCACAGTTGTCATTTGGCGTGGGAAAGACACGAATGGCAGTGCAGCGAGCAACAAAAAGACTCTATGGGAGGAGATGTGTGAGTTTAGCGGCACTGGGGTGTGGATCCAGCACCGCTCGGTTCCACGACTCTGATCCTGCTGGCGGCCAACGAGCTCGACACGCCGCTCAGAATTATGGGGCAATGCCCCACCTCCCAGCTTGAAGGGTCAGCTCCGTAGCCACGACGTGCTGCACTCTAAAAGAACAGGTCAGCCAGCGCTGATATCCAATTTCAGACCATGTGGGCTCTGTCTACGCTTCCTGCCTCCCCCTTTCACTGACCACTATGCGTTTCTCTACACTTCTTTCCCCTTCCCCCCTCCCCAATCTCTGCCCCTCCCAGCCAGAAAAAAATGTCAAAAATTCAGCCAAAATTTCAGCCAAAATTCAAATTCCAGCCAGATCCAAAATTTCAGCCTCCCCCAAGCCCACAATGTCGACGACTACTGCCTCGCTCGTCCCTGTGGCGCCCAAGACGCTGTCCTCTAAAGATAAAGAGACTCGTCGCCTTATTGTGGTGCTCTCCAATGCCTGCCTGGAAACGCACAAGGTGTCGTCGCAGTACGACGGCAGAGACCGGTTTGCCTTGCTCAACTGCGACGACCACCAGGGCTTTCTCAAGAAGATGAACCGCAACATTGCAGACGCCCGTCCCGATATCACGCACCAGTGCCTGCTTACCCTGCTGGATTCGCCCATCAACAAGGCCGGCAAGCTCCAGGTCTACATCCAGACGTCCAAGAACGTGCTGATCGAGGTGAACCCCAGCGTGCGCATTCCGCGAACCTTCAAGCGTTTCTCGGGCCTCATGGTCCAGCTGCTGCACCGTCTCTCTATTCGCTCAATCAACTCCGAGGAGAAGCTGCTCAAGGTCATCAAGAACCCCATCACAGACCACCTGCCGACCAAGTGTCGCAAGATCACGCTGTCGTGGGACGCCCCGGTCCAGCGTGTGCAGGACTATGTGGCCAAGCTCGACGAGGACGAGAGCATTTGCGTCTTTGTGGGTGCCATGGCCCGCGGCACAGATACCTTTGCTGACGAGTTTGTCGACGAAAAGATTGGTGTCAGCGAGTACTCGCTGTCGGCCTCGGTTGCCTGCTCAAAGTTCTGCCACGGTGTCGAAGACGCCTGGAACATCATGTAACCTTATTTATGTAATTGCTGATTGCTCTTTTTTTATTTCTTTACAAGACTACAGACAAGCGCGGCACAACGTGCTGCGCTCGGCGGAGAGCAAGGCTCACCGGCTAACAAGTTGGGGTTCCAAAAAGTTCCCGTATGGGATACGAACGTTGTGAAGTCTCCGCCCGGACGGCTTTGGTAAAAGGCAAAAGCCGTGTACGAAGATGGAGAACTTCCGTTGTGGGAGTGGGAAAGTTGTGCAGGGAGAATTTATAGTTGGTGTTCGTTGGAGGTGCTGCTGGGAGCGATAGTTGGCGAGGATACCTCTCGCGGGCGAAGGGGACAGTGCGGAGATGGGTATGACAGCGTGCTGTGGAGAGAGATAGGGCACTCTGGTGCTTCGGAAAAAAGTTGGCCCTGTACAAAGCTCTCTGCTGACGCCTGTTTCCAAGTGTCGAACGCTGAGTGGGCTCACAGCTTCTCCTCTGGAACTCAGCAAGCTCACCTGCAATCTAAGCCGAACAGGGCTGTGGGGCTGAAGTTTTGTACAAAACCTGGTAAGAACAAACCTCGGCGGCGGCCTGTGTCTTTTCTACTCCAGAAACTTGTATTTTGTGGCTTTAGACATTCCTTTGCTTTACTCCCTCATGGACTGTCGCCAAGACTGTATTGCAACACAACAGTCTGTGTGCTCCAAATAGGCCACGCAACATTCCGAAAAACACTTCACGAAGCCCACGCAAGCGTCTGAAACAACCAGCCACGGAGAGATCCTGTACACAGCTTCATCCAGGTCCACTTGCTCTTCAAATCACCAGAACTCTTCGCATCCACGCTTCTTCGACATCCCTCCCACGACTCCTCGGCAATTATTTCCCCCATCGGGGTGACCCACCAGTGAGTCAAGATCATCAGATAACTCTGCAGCAACCTAAAATGCTCATGCCGGAGTATAGCGGACAGCAAACGGCAACGAGAGAAATAATGGCCAGTTCTCGAATTAAAGACTCAAAACCTCTCAACATAATAAAATAGCAGACCCTTTATTGAGTACATTTTCCTGCCCTGTTTGGCCTTTTCGAAGCAATTGACAACTAGCTCGCCCATCCCACCTTTTCAGCTCACGCCTCGTCACCCGTTTCCACCCGCATCGTTCAACCCCCTGTGCGCAACTCGCCAAAACTTGGCATCCTAACTTCTCCTGCCCAACAATGTCCACACAAGCCGGCGAGACTAAGGCTCCAGAGAAGGGAAAAGTGTCTGCAGACTTTGCCGACAAGGCTCTCGCTGCAGCCACAGCAGCCAGCTACTCTGAGCTCTACGGCTATGACATTTCGTCATGCAATCAGATAATTCGCGAGAACATACTGAGCAAGTTTTTGGCAGCCAACGCCTGGGACGAAGAAGCAGCGCTCACACAGCTGGCCAAGGTTCTCAAGTGGCGTAAGGAGTTCAACCCGCTCAAGGCGGGCTTCGCCGAAAAGCACTCGCCCGAGTTTGACAAGCTGGGCATCGTCACCAACAGCGGCGGTGATCTCGTCACCTGGAACCTGTACGGCCAGGTCGAGAACCGTGCCGAGCTGTTTGGGAGACTCGACGAGTTTTTGAGATGGCGTGTCGGCCTTATGGAGCGCGCCATTTCCCTCCTTGACTTCTCAACGACCGACCCGTCCAAGCTCTATCTCTCGCAGGTGCACGACTACATGAATGTTTCCTTTCTGCGCCTTGACAAGCAGACCCGCACTGCCTCCAAAACCATCATTGAGGTGTTCCAGAATCAGTATCCTGAGTTTCTGGATCGCAAGTTTTTTGTCAATGTGCCGTACCTAATGAGTTGGATGTACGGGTTTGTGAGCCTTCTGCTATCGAAGCAGACCACGGACAAGTTTATGATGATGGCAAATGCATCAGGTCTAGCCAGCTATCTGGGTGACTGGGTCCCGAAGGACGAGTACGGTGGAAAAGGTGAGCCTTTAGCACTGCAGGCAGTTGTCGACTTCAAGCCGAAGACAGAGGCGCTGCTGAGAACTGAGGAAAACAAGCCTGAGGAGAGCAAGGTGTCTGAGACGACTCTTCCCCCAAAGACTGCGGCTAGTGAAGTACCTCCCACGGAGACCGAGTTACCAGCTGCCACGGCGGAAGACGTAGCAGCTGGCAAAGAGACCGAGGTGCCTGTTGCTATCGAGGCTGAAAAGCTTGATGCAACAACCGAGGCTGAAAATATAGGTTCTACAGACGCTAAGTAGATGGGCTAATAACACTAATTCAAACTAGGCTTGGGCATGACTTCTACTTGGTACTACACTGTCAAAGACTCGAGGGCTGCATCTGAGCAGCACTGAGGGACTCATAAGGTGTATATACCCTATGTTGCAAAAACTCTCACGGCTATCTCTCACTTGCTGAACTCTATAAGCCAACAAGATCTGTGTTTGCCGTAGGACGGTATATTCGGGGCAGAACGCTGGGGCACTGCCCCACAACGAGCTTCAGGGGCAGTCGGATTTGGCATCGCAGGTTCTCAGCACGTGACCCAACAATGCATGCTAGTTGTTAGCGTGCTAGTCCTTAGTGGGCCACTGGAACACTTCTTTGCAAACCCCTTCGCTAACCTCCAGCTGCAGCTGCTTGACTGTTTTCTGGCAGACTTGGCAGACCGAGCGGTCTGCTGACCTATTTTCTGTTCAGTCACACCAGTTCAAACTCAAACAAAGGGGGCTTCGCACGGCTGAGCCTCAGGCCAGGTTGCTGCGGAGTGCGGAGGTCACCCACCAAGAGAGTCACAAGCTGCAGTTGGTGCAGCGCCTCGCCCTCCCAGTAAAGGGCACCTGCTGTAGCAAGGAGTTCGCCAGTGGCTGGAGGTTGCTGGCCCCCGTGGCAGGGAGAGACACAGCGAATGCTACATGCGGGCAGCAGCGCTGGGCAGCAGACGAAGGGTAGCGACACGGTTTGACAAGTGCAGCAGTTTCAGCACAGTTTTTTCACTGTCGCTCTCGCCCGTCTATGTCCGCTGCTTCTACGCTTGTTCCACGCGCTTCCAGCTGCATTGCCTTTCTTCTCTCCCACCTTCCCTCCCGCCTCCCCTGCACCCTGCCCCCTCTGTGCTGCGCTTCCAACAAGGGGCACCTCCCAAATTTAGGCAGGTCTTCTACCACTTGCGCCGTATATAATTGAGACCGACCTCCCACCGGGCTCAAGCAGCTGCACAGTTCCCAACCACTCACAACTGGGAGTGTAAAACTTTTAGAGCACCTTTCCGCGCACTAAACTGACGTTGAGTGTGAACCGCAACGTAGAAAAGGTCTGCATAAAATAATTTCCACGAGAAAGTATCTTTTTGCTGGCACTGGGACGGATTAGCTTCTTGTTCTCGTCTTTTTTACTCTCTTCTTCCCAGTCTCTGCTGTTTTTTTTTCTTGCCACCCACTTTTTTTCCCACTTTTTTTGCCACCCTGGCGCTGTGGAAGCTCGTGGAACAATCTCCCCTGCCCCCCCTCCCAGCGTTTCATTTAATTCCCACTTAACACCACAACCCTCTGTTGCTGGCAACGCCCCCCCAAAAAACTCCCAACTCCCAAAAAACCCCAAAACCCAACTCCCAAAAACCCCAAAACCCAAACCCCAAAACCCAAAACCATAGCCAAAAAAATGTCTCTCACAGACAAGCTTCCGGTTCAGGAAATCCCCACCTGCGGTGTCAAACGTGCCTTCACAACACACCGCGATGAGCGCTATGTGTACGAGCCACGTGCTGATGACGACGATGATGATGAGGAAGAAGACGACGACACCTTCTTTGGTGTTACTGCGAAGCCACAGCCACAACCGCAAGCGCTTGTGAAGCGCCGCAAAATGGAGATGGTTGCCCCTCTTTCTCCTCCCTGCTACGAGTACTCGGATTCGGACGATGCCGCTCCGGCCAGCATGATGCAGCGTAAATCTATTTCGAGCATTCGACGCACGTCGTTTGCTCACCGCAGACGCAAGTCGGTGCTCGTGCCCGAGTCGGACTCAGTCTCGCGCCAGCGCTGCTTTGACTACCTTGTGCAGGCCATTGATGACGCATGGGCCAAGTACTGCCTTCAGTCGTCCTCTTTTGAGCAAGAAAGCTATGATGACCTGCCATCGTCGCCAGTCTCTCTGTGCGACGAGGGCTATGTGTCTGAATCTGATCAACGTCGTCAGAATTCTGCGTCGTCTCAGCCAGAGTGCCAGGAGCTTGCGCAACTGCGCACGCGCATGCTGAACGCCAAGTACTTTTTGCAAGACTTGGTTGAGCAGAACGACCCTGAGTCGTCTGCGCTGTTCTGGCACCGCTGGGATATGATCAAGTACTGCACGGTTGAGCTAGTTGAGGAGTCTGACGATGATGACGATGTTGTTGAACAGGTTATTGATGAGCTTGAAGATGGCCGTTATTACGCGCTCAATTGAGTATAAATTATTACGAAGCGATGATAGGTAGAAATGTATTTATTCGGGATGATCAGGCAAGCTTCTTTCAGAGACTTGGCTTTAGTGGCTTAACACCTGCGATAGGATGAAAATAAAGTTATGGTGCATTGTTCTCTACTGATATATCTTGATGTTTGTATTCCCGAAGTGTCTAGTAACTCGACCCTCTTGAATTTCGTGCAGCTTGGTGCGAACCTCTGCGTCAGAGAGTTCATCTCCTTCGTTGATGAGGACTGCCTCCTCAGACACCTCATCCCAGTGCGTCCAGAAGAATCCCGCCTTAGTGGATTCACGTGTGCCACAAAGGACGCAGATCGCTCTGTAGGAGGTTTCAAAGAAGAACGAGTCGGTTCTGGTTCAGCTGCTTGTCGGACAAGGCAGCTAAGCCGTGCTCACCACGTCCAGGACCGTCATCGCTCTCAGCGACCTCTATGCGGACCTTTTCGATAGCTGCGCCCAGGTATGCTTGGCAGCGTTGCTGAGCAGTGGCTTCAGTCTTAGGCAGGATGCCTACTTTGGACATGAGCGAATTGATTAGAGGCATTTTACAGTTCAAACTCGGAGAGTCAGAGGGAAAAGTGGGGAAGGGAAAGAAGTAAAGCGGTATAAAGCCCGGCTCTCTCAGCCACTTATAAGCACGAGCGGTAGGCTCAATTCAGGCTGTATTCTGCCTGGGCATAGGCTGCTTTGTGCGACTCCCCTTAGCCGCAAACTCTTGGCATGCCATATCCAGTGGACCTGGAACCCCTGTTTCGGGCAGTTTTTGGCAGATCGCCCTTAGTCTTATGGTGCAGATAACAGGGGGTGCTCACCTTGTGCTGCCCACCGGCGGACAAGGCGAGTAAAGGACAGTAAGAGTTTATTGACTAGCGACGCTCATCTACAGTTTGGAGATGTAGACCAATTGGACCTTGGGGAAAAACCAATTATCATATAGATCTGAAGAGCAATAAATTTTGAGCATCTATCAGGGCTCCATTGTGGTAACCATCATATGATGCGTGCCGGCGTGCACGGGGCTCAAACTCTCCCGTGCAGTGGTATGAGGTCCGATAGAAGGGCCTGGCTCGGTATGCCTCCGTCGTGGTCGCGGCTATGACCGCAAATGACACACCCCTTGCCTGCCATGCAGGCCGCTCCAGGCACACACTAATATGTTTATGTGCTAGATTGCTCATCGCTAATGTGATAGTTGGCCAGTTTGCTGACAATCGCGGCCACGGCATATTGCAAAACAGTCTCTGGTCCACAGCGTCTGGTTACCGTTTCGGAACTCTCCGCGCCTCCCACCGCTTCGGCAGGCGCCCTTGCGTCACTCCTGCATGCGTCAGCAGCCAGCGTTGTTGTGGCGCGCGCCACCAAATGCGGGGCACGCGCCGCCGCACACCCCGCCTCCACCCCAGCCAGCACACAGCCGTGCCACTTGCGAACCCCACAGTATCACGAGCCGAACAGCGGCCAGCAACCCTCGGACCCCCAACCTTGCAAAGCCGGTTGCACAGCAGGCTAGGGATCACAGAAACTACAAGGAACCCATGGGCAAGAGGAAGAGCGCAGGAGAGGGTTCCAACAGTGCGGATGGGGAGGCCACCAGGGCGCCGAAAAAGGCCTGTCTCACGTGCCGCCGAAAAAAGACCAAGTGCAACGGCGCCACGCCGGTATGCGACGTGTGTGAAAAGAGCAATAAGGTCTGCGAGTATGACAACTCGAGCATCATGCACGCCCGAAATGTGCACATGAAAATGAGCCGGCTCGAGCACACTGTCCACTCCCGGCTCGAACAGCTCGACCGCCTGCTGGCCGCTATTGGCAATGGAGCGGAGCCCGGCAGCAGAAAACGGCGCCGCAGAAAGCATTTGCGGGCACAGACTCCTGGAACGAGCGATTCGGTTGCCCCGCAGTCTTCTTCGCGCGCCTGCTCGCCAACCCTAGCCAAAGTCGAGGACCAGAGCTTCTTCCAGCTGCACAATATGATCCTCGGCGAACAACCACAATCCGGCAACACGCGCTTCCAAATCAATGAAAGCTACGGTCCCTCCGGAACCTACTACAATCTAGTCTCAGGAATGGGGTTTCGCCACGTCTCCCGATCCCTGGGCGACATCTCGGCTCCCGTCATGCTCGTCACCAAGTGGGCAGAGCACTTTATCAAGTACCGCATGGCCGTTGAGGAGTGTTTGGCAACTCCAGTACAAGACCTTGAGTTGGATGTCGAGTTTATCAGCTTTCTGCACAATGTGGCCAAGGAAGACCGCCGCCCGTGGTCCTCGTTGTTGCCAGACGACATGATCGAGGACATTATAGAGGCTGAAATGTCCAGCACCCTTCCGCCAAACGGCCTCCACGACATCTTCTTACTGAGCTGCTACGCAACGTTTCTGATCCCTCACGCCGTCGACACCATTCGCACGCACAAGCTTCAAGATCTAAAATACTCGCAGGAGTACATGTGGTGGGAGCAGCGCAAGTACCTTAGCATTTCATCATCCATCTTGAGAGCGCTGATAATCAATCCTCTTCCGCAATCAGTCACATCTCTCCTAGGCGTAGTACTGCTTGTGCTCTTCTTTCATAAATTCTCCTTCATGCCCCCAGGGAACTCTCTCCTCGGCCTTGCGTCCCACATTGCTGTAGATCTTGATGTGGCCATGCCTCCAAACGCTGCCAAACTGACGCTGGATGCCGCCGAGCGCAGACGTGAGATATTTTGGCTCATCTACGTGCTTGACAGGGACTTTGCTCATGCATCAGGTAAACAGCCCTCCCTTCCAGAAACTGAGGTGTCAGCTCCGTACCCAGCTAGTCTTATGGCAGCTTCGCAGTCACTTACTACCGCTATAATTGAGCTGCAGCGGTTTTACTCAGTGGTGTATGGCAGCCTTTATTCTGCCGAGGCATCTCGTCTTCAAACTCCGGTCAATATTATTGACGAAGTGTACCAGGTGGATGGAATGCTCAATGCACTCATCTCGCGCTTGGGGTCCGACGGCATCTCTCCAAAAATTGGAGTGCCTGGAATCAAAATCCTGCTCAAGTCTCACCCCAGAGGTGACATTGACGATCATATTATCCCTTTCTTCCTGCTGTACCGGCAAATACTGATCTTAATCCACCTCATTCCAACATATGCTCCGCAATGGCTCGAACTGGCGCGCAGGCGCGATGAGCAGGCGTTGTTGCAGGACAAAATGATGCTAACCGAGTTCACAACCAAGCACGACCGACTGCGTCAGTCGCAGCGCATTGTGGCGGACGCTGCCCGTGAGTCACTTACGCTTATCACAATGCTTTCTAGACAACCCCGAGGAGCACTGTGCTCACAGACTTGTAATACACTTGTTGCCCAGCTCGCTCTGTACTGCCAACTGTACACGAATATGGACCTGTTCCGCTGTCGTATGGACGCGGAGTTGATCCGCAATGCAGCTTCGGCGCTCGATCGCCTCAATCTTAGTGATCCGATCTGTCGTCAACTTGACCCTAAAGATACGCATCGTTATTGGCATTGTCTGTCGGACGCTGCGGATGATACTCTCAATATTCTTAGTAGCCGAACTTCTAGCCAGGCGCTCAAGGTGGCTACGCGCAATCTTCTGACTCGCAAGAGGCCAGGTGATAGTAAGCCTCGGCCCTCATCGGATGAGAATGGTGGGCACGCTGCCAGTTTTACTATCGATGGCCCGTATCAATCCCCTCTTGATGATGACGAGATGTCTCTCAGTGACAACATTTTCTTGAAAGACGTTTTTGGGCTTATTGATACTTTCACTGGTTTTGAGAATGGCGAAGACAGCTTATATATGCGTATGGTTGGTACACCTTAGTGGGCTCTTGTCATTGGAATAATCCACGCAGGTGACATGGCAAGGTAAGCAATCAACCGCATGTAAGATTGCAAGCCTTACTGGCTGGAGCGTGATCAGAATGCCTTCACTGAGCTTCAGAATGGACGCAAATTCACTGCTTCTATTGCAGTTGTGAGACTGATGACTTTTCAGCGCCAATATCATTCACCCACCAGATTGATGACAATATTTTCCGCACTTCTGCCGGCACCTAGCGGCTGGCCGAACATGTATAAAGTTTTAGTTGAGTGATGATGATTATCAGGTATACATTCTACTCAAGAAAATGTGCACGACACTGTGCTCCTTAATCTTAGATCTCAGCCTAAGGCTTCTGTAATAGGTTGATGTGGCTGATGAGTTTTAGTAAGACTTGGAGGTATCTACGTTCGCCGGCGCTGAATAGAAGAGAGGGATGGCATGAAAGGTGGTCAGTTCATGGGGGTGCCAGTTGTTTGAAAGACAGCATCAGGAAAAAATGAAAGAAATACCTATAAAACTGGCCGAGTTGCAGTTGCCTGATGTACAGGTCCCCAGCATAGCGTGGTGTAGGGCTATGACGTAAAATTAAGGTTGACGCAGGTTTCCACGATAGGCAAGTGGTCATGTGCAAAACAAGACAAGTGACTGGGAGACGCAAATAGCAGCAGGTTGTGTCTGGGGGCATGTTTCAGATTTTTTGAGGGTTTGACCGGATCAACGGCCATGAGACATAGGCTTGTGATTGAATGGGAGAGTTTGGAGACGACACAATTGCTGGATGTGCCATGCATGGTCATGTGCGAGGTGACCTAGCCCTCCCCGAGAGACCTGGCCCTAGTCACTGTAGGGGTCGGAGACAAAGAACAGGCGAGTAGGGTCCC
This sequence comes from Grinbergsozyma bentonensis, assembly GCA_030561725.1. Taxonomy (NCBI): domain Eukaryota; kingdom Fungi; phylum Ascomycota; class Dipodascomycetes; order Dipodascales; family Trichomonascaceae; genus Grinbergsozyma; species Grinbergsozyma bentonensis. The sequence continues at coordinate 49,969 of JAKTYB010000032.1, read as the reverse complement.
CCAAATCTGAGATGTTTTGGTAAAATGTGCTTGCAGGCTTGACTACGCTGCAGCTAGCTGCCAATAATCGTTCACAGAGCTTGGCGTGACGTCACCCCAGATAACAGATCCAAAGCTTACGCCGTTCGCCTCCCTGTGGCCCTCCCCCTATGGCCGCGCCCAACGCATATCCCAGCTGTGGCCGGATCTCTGGAGATCTTGTTTCAATCAGCAACAGTGGCAGACTCTAAAGCACCCAAATTCACACTCCTCGGCTCCTCCATTCCCTTTTTAAAACGTTTCATTCCACCCCACTAACCCCGCATTACCTACAACCGTTCGCAGCCTCACCACAGCCGCCCCGCCCCCACCATCCCTCCGTTTACTTCCCCATGCGACAGCCTGCAGATAACAAATAATACGCCTTCCAACACCCCAGAAACTCCCTTCTTTCCTACCATCCATCCCTTTCACCATGGGCCCTAGCGACGAACTCCACGGCGAGTTGTCGCAGTCGGCCAGCGGCTCCGACTCGGCCACCGATGCCGACTTTGTCAAAAACTCGCAGATCGACCCCTCTAAGCTCAAAATTCTGTTCCAAATTCCAGCTGGCCCTGTAAGCCCTCATCTCAGCATCCGCACTCCACGGCCCAATATTTCGCATGTGCACACCCCACTCCTTCCTGCCGATGCAGCAGCCTCCTCTTCTTTCAACCCTTACTTTTCAGGGGCCTTCTACGGGGCTGTCGATGAGACTGACGGCAGCACCGAGGACGACAGCAATGCGGCGTTACCAGCCCGTCTCTTTCCAGATGATGTGCTCAAATTTGATCCTTCTCTCGAATCCGCCTCTCGCCGTAATTACTACAATGACTTTACGACCATCGACTGGGTCAAGGACACCATCACAGAGTCTGCCAGACGATCCGCCCTGGAACACACGCCAGGCATTCGTGGAAGACTCCTGCGTCTGTTTGACGCTGCTCAAGCGTGGCTCCTTATTGCCATTATTGCATTTTCATTTGCCTGCATTGCCTATTTTGTCGCTCAATCAGAGGAGTACCTGTCGTACTTGCGCCTAGGCTACTGCCGTACTGCACCTTACAAGGCGCAGAAAAACTGCGAAGACTTTGTCATGTGGACAGACGTGCTTGGAGCGTACGGTGCGCTTGCTTGGTACCTTTTCTACACCTCTCTTATGACGCTCATTGCATGCAAGCTAACGCTCACCACCAAAACAGACAATCCGCTTCTCGAACCTACAGCGCCAGGCTCCAGATCCGACCCCTTGCCACAACAGACCAAAATCTATGCTGCATACGGCTCTGGTGTTCCCGAAGTGAAAACGATTCTGTCGGGATTCATTATCCGCAAGTACCTGGGATACCGGACTTTGGTGGTAAAAACTGTGGGCCTTATCCTGGCTGTCTCCTCTGGTCTTTCGCTTGGCAAAGAGGGTCCATTTGTGCATCTCGCTACTTGCGTTGGCAATATTGCATGTCGTATCTTTGTCAAGTTCTCCAGCAATGAAATGAAACGCCGTCAAATTCTGTCCGCTGCTGCCTCGGCTGGTATTGCACTTGCCTTTGGCTCGCCCATTGGCGGCGTCCTTTTTTCAATCGAAGAGCTTAGCTACTACTTTTTACCGCACCAGCTCTTCCGGATATTTTTTTGCGCCATGAGCTCCACCCTCTTCTTCAAGTTCATGAACCCGTTTGGCACTGGTAAAACAGTCATCTTTGAAGTTCACTACTCTTCTGAATGGCAATTGTGGGAACTACTTTGTTACATATTTATGGGTATCTGCGGAGGTCTGTTTGGTGCGCTCTTCGGCAAGTTTGCCATCTGGTGGTCTCAATCGTTTCGTAAGCTGCCATTCATCAAGAGGAATCCAGTTTTTGAGGTACTGATTGTCACTATTATCACAGGCCTTGTCACCTTTGGGGATCCGATCACCCGCAAGCCGACAGCGGAGTTACTGTTTGAGCTCGCGTCGCCTTGTGACAAGAACCCAGAACTGAACATTTTGTGCCCCATGCATCCGGCACAAATCCCTTCGATTCTGTCGGCTATGGGTTACGCTCTCGTGGTAAAGATTGTTTTATCTGCCGTCACTTTTGGTCTTAAACTTCCCGCTGGAATTTTTATTCCGTCCATGATTGTTGGTGCGCTTTTTGGCCGAGTTTTCAACATGCTGATCACGATGGCACATCCCGCATTGTTTGACGCAACAATGACTTCAGCAGGAATTTATGCAATGATATCAGCTGGTGCTTTCATGGCTGGCGTGACAAGGATGAATGTGACTCTCGCCGTCATTATGTTTGAGGTTACTGGATCGTTAAACCACGTCCTTCCTTTCTCAATTGCGATCCTTTTTGCAAATTGGGTTGCCAATGCTATTGAGCCCAACTCTCTTTACTCTCTCATCATTAAACAAAGCAAATATCCCTACTTGGATAATACGCGGGCACGCACTTTTGACTCCTCACTTGCGGATATAGTGACAAAAGCTGACCCCAGGGAGGTGATTGAGCTGAGTGATACGGCGTACATTCCCGCTGCGCAGTTGACTGCAATGCTTCAGCGACTGCAGCATCGTGGTGAGTATGACGGTGCCATTCCCTTGGTCGAAAATGGGGTCCCTGTCGGATTGATCCCTGCACCGGAACTCGACATGGTTCTGGACGAACTGCAGACGGTTTGCATAGAGGCTGGCCTCGATGGCCCTGCTTTTTGTAAAATATCTATCCGCGATGAAGACGTGTCGCGATATCATCACTTTTACGGACCGTCCAGGGCACCGTCTATGGTATTTGATGACGAGCGTTCGGGTGAAAGGCGTCGCGTGCGACGACGTTTGCGCACTCACACACAAACTATTGGCCAGCAGATTGCGCAGATTAGCGATCTTACTAAGTTTATTGATCGTGCCCCTGTCACCATGGATATTCATTCACCGTTGGCGCTTGTCAATATGATGTTTTCCAAAGTGGGAGTGCGGGAGATCTGTGCTGTTTCAAATGGAAAGTTTGTGGGTCTTTTGCACAAGAAGCAGTGGATAGATTTTGTGTCAAAGTCCAAAGAGTAGTAACCGTTTCACAAGGTCATATCATAGTCTATATTTATTACATTTATGCTCGCCTTTTAGGCCTTGCACTTCCAGTCGACCTGGTCGAGAAGGGGCAGAGAGGCACCAAGGCACCAGCCAAGCTCTCTGTTGTCAATCTTCTTTGCAATGCGGACCTCACGGTGGGCTGGAATGTCGTAACCAGTGTGGAGGATAGCCGTCATGAAGGACAGATCGAGGCACCACTCTGGGTTCTTCTTCAGCTCCGCAACGGCGCCTGAAATGCCAGAAAACGAGGAGTAAGAGTCCTCGCCGGCGCAGACCTTGTGGGCGAGGTCTTTGAGTTCCTGGACAGAGAAGGAAGAGGGCATACCAAGAGGGAAGGTGCGATCGTAGAAGAAGGAGAAGATGTAAATGTCAGACGACGCGGGGAAGGAGTCGACGAGAGAGGGCTGATGGATACCATTGAAGGAGCAAGGAGCGAGATCGCAGGCCTTGTCCTTATTGAGGATTTCCTCGGCAAGTTTGCGGCACTGGCTCTCTGAAGCAGTGGAGGGGCCCTGCATTTTGACGGTCACCGTGGAGTCGCCGACAGTGGCCTCACCAGTAGCGGTGCTCTTGGGGGGCAGGCACGGGTTGATGAGGGTGGTCTCCTCGTCAATCTTGCCGTAGGAAGCCTTGTGGGCCTCGTAGACAAGGCCGTTGATCTTCTTGCGAGCCTCGTTCAAACCAAAACCAAGGTGGGAGTGCTGGTAGAGCTCAAAGGCACGGGAACCAAAGTCGAGGGCGTACTTGTGGTCGCCGTCGGCCATGTGGGAGGAGGGGAGCTCAAACTCAGGCTCAAAGACAATCTGGGTGGAGCCACCGCCAAGATCAAAGACAGCAGCGGTAGGGGTCTTCTTCTTGCTGCCAATGTTTCCAAGCAGGTAGTTTGCGGTGATCCAGGCGTAGACACCCTCGTCCTCGCCGGCCATGATGGAGACGCCCTCGCCGGCGACGACCGGGAAGGGGTACTTGGACTCAAGACGAGCGCGCACAGCATCCAGGATGCGGCTGGAAACCTCGGTGCCGAGCATACGAAGGCCAGCGGTGGCTTTGACGGCGACCGGAGTGCACTTCCTGGCGGCCTCGGGAACGTTCTGGAGCGCGTAGTCAAGGAGCTCATCCAGGGAGGCAGCGGCGGCAGTGGCCGCATCGTCGCCACCAGCCTTCTTGTAGACGCCAGAGAGACCGGGCTCTATCATCTTGAAGGCCTCATCAAGCAGCACGGGCATTTCTTTACAGTTGTTGAAAGAGTAGACGTGGACACGTGATCCCGAAGAGCCGGCGTCCACCATGACCACGTACTGGGTGACAGGTCGCTTTCCATCGAACGACTTGGTGCACATGAGCTCCTGGTTGACGGGCTTGCCGTCCTCATCGACAATCTTGACCTGGCGGGCCGGGGCAGCGCCGCCGGTCTGGCCAAAGACAAAGAAGCAGACGAGGAGGAGGCCGGCAGCGGCGGCCACGAGGCGGAAGTAGCGGTGAGAAAGAACGTTTTGCTGCAGTTGGCTCATGCGCGCCTTTTGGTATTTGTTCATCGGGCTGTCGTCAGGAGGGAGGGACAGCGCGGGTGGAGGAAAGAAACGCGCTAAAGTGGGTTTTTCAGGCTATTTTGGGATGTCGTGGTAGGGGCGGCGTAGGCAGCCAGGGCGGGAATTGGGCCGGGCGGAAAAGGCAGGGCGAACAAATGCATCTGCGCACATAATTATTTGTCCGTAGTGACCACGTAGTGACTGCATCTGGCTGGGAGATAGGCAGTAGACGTGGGGAGCAGGGGATTTCTGACAGCTCTGGGCAGGCAGCTGGACTAATAGGGGCGCGCTTGATGCAGGTTGGCTATGCGGATAAAGAAGGTGATAAGAGGAGGATGGGGGGAGAGGGAAGGAGGAGAGCTGAGGAGGAGAGGAGGAGAAGAGGAAAAGAGAGAAGGAGAGAGAAGCAGATAGAGGAAGGAAATCTGAGATTGAATGCAGACGATCCAGAGCCTATGTGGGATACCGGCGCCTGCATCGATCCGCTATCGCACGCGCATTAATGAAAAAAAATATTCGCGTCGGAAAAGTTAAGGACAGCTGGCATGGTCTATATCGATGTGAGGGAGGTGTTTCAGCGAGACGTGCTGGCCGAAATGGAAGACTGGGAGCAGCGGAGCGCGGCCGTGGCCCGTGCTTTGGCCGAGGGCCTTGCGCTGCCTGCAGTGCCCGAGCCTGCTCCTGCTGTGGAACGCCGCCGGGTGACAGAGGCCGTCATACGACCAAAGGCAAAAGCAGAGGCTAGGTCCACTAAGGCCACTGCCAAAGAGTCCGACAACGGAGATCAACGTCAATTCAAGTCTGCCAGCTCGAAAGCCTTGTACGCCGCACTCCTTGGCCTTCTTGAAGACAAACACAACCAGGAGTACTCTCCAGGTGTCTCCTCGCGCCTGGCCAACATTGCGCGTGAGGCAACTCTCAATTACGAAGCCACAGGCAAAGCAGATACACAGGATCTTCTTGTCATGCTGCTGCCGGCAGAAATTGACTCGGCGATGACCGCTGTGGCGGCGCCAGCGCCGCCGGACCCGTCTGACGACGACTCAGACGACGACGACTGGCTTCTGGCCGGTGGACCAAACTCAAAAAGCGTTCAGGGCTTGCTTGGAATGGCTTCTGGAAAGCCTGTGCGCGAGGCAGACGCCCCTGCTCGTGTCCGCGAGTGGTCACAGAGGGGGGCTTCTAGAGAGTCTGCGGATGGAGCGTAAAATTATCTGATTCGGTCGGAAGAAGTCCAGAAATTCAAGAAAGAGGCGGTGCCCGGTGAATTGGCAGTTTGAGCAATCACAGCCACAGTTAGGTCTTCTACGAGGACCAGCTCTGGGTTATAGTCATAAGCTGTTTCACTCTCGCGAAACGAAGCGACAGTTCTGCAAGACATGCACACTGGGGTGAATTGCCGAGGAAAACGTTGGCCGTACACTGCTGTTGATACAGTGCTGGCGGTCTAGTTTTCGCCATATACCCTTTCTGCTTTTGTAAGTGCTTCTCCGACAATGCCTAGAAGCCGCTGGCCGGCATTGAGGGGAGCCGGGTTCTGCCATAGCCAGGCACCATGTCTAAATTGCAGAACTGAAACGAACAGATGTGCACGATCCGTCTAAGAAACAAATTTACGTGCACAAAAGATTTGTAGCCAATTTCCCTGAGCAAGTCTCCTCTGGTCTATGATCCGGCCGCTGTTCAGTTATATGGCTACTTTATAAACCCAAATAATCCTCCGTGATTTCAATGGAGATCACAGCTCTATGCAAGTGTTCCATTTACGACTCATAGTCAATACCCATCAGGCTATCATGTCTAAAGGACCAAACGCTAACGCTCACGTCCAATATAGTCGGCCGTTAAGAAGCACAGCCTCAGAATACCGAACTAGGGATTGATCTGGGGATATCGGGGAGTCTCATATCAGGGTGTGATAATTTTTTTAACCGATTGGAAAAAAGAACAAGCAAAAGGTCCAAGGTACGGGAAAAAAAGTACTTTCTTCATCCCCCCCGAGGCCAAGGCTTGCACTTCCTTGCCGTCGATGAACGGCGTCCCTACCGCTGCAAAAGTGAGGCGACTTTGATTACCAGCGAATTGCTGCGGATCTGGCACTCACACAGTGCAGAGTTTGGCAGATATGTGGACCATAGAAGAAGCGCTTAGAACGTATTATTCACTTGTCAAATGCCAGACTACGAGGGCCAGTACAAGGACCAGAATGTAAGGGGAGGCGGGTGTCCGGCAGAGCTGCCAGAAGCTACAGATAATATGTAACTGAAACATAAAATCATGGCAAGCCTTTGATCTTGTGTCACAAGCGCACTGGCATGTCAGAGATCGGTTACTGTGCTAGTGTGGCTTATCAGTTGCCTCGCAGAGCACATCATTGTGGGGGTCGGCGATAGGGGTTTGCAGAGGCATGGGCCGGAGATCGGAGAAGGACAAAAGGGCTAGCTACGTCACCAACGGAGATCAACCTTCCGCTAGGCTACTGAAATGCCCTCTAGCAAGCCACTCTTCTGCCTTGGTTGCCGCCCCACCGGCACTTCCGGCCGCCCACATCGGGCCCAACCCCCACCGACTGCCGGTCCAAGGAGGGGGGCGGGGCCCCACAAGTCCCTCCATATAAATTTCACAAGCACCATCCTTCCCCACCAGCACTCTCCACGAAATGGCAAACATTCGCACCCGGCCAGCTGAGACCCGGGGCTCGGCACGGAGCGGGCCGATCGACATGCCCCCGTCATCCTCGTCGTCGGTGTTCTCCGGCGCAACATCGGAGACCGCTGACTCATCGCCCTCGGGAGTGTCCACGCCATGCTACGTGCACACGCAGTTTGAGGAGGTTTCCAAGGTGGCCAAGGCCATCAAGGAGCTCTCGGTGGAGGACATGGGCAAAATATCGCACTCGCGGCTGGCCAAGACTGCCACAGGCGTCCGCAAGCTGGCCAATCAGCTGATGCGTGCGCAGCTCCACCTCTCGGTTTCGACCGTTCTCATCATCACAAAGGCTCGGGACAACAACCTGGTACTGTTGACCAGGGAGCTCGCCTACTGGCTCATGTCGCGGCGGCCCCGATGTGTCGGTGGCGGTGTGGCCCTGACCTGCCAGGAGGGCACTCACGTCTATGTCGATTCCCATCTCAAGACTTCCAAGCGCTTCGATGCTGCAGACCTCATCCGCAAGCGGCCTGAATACGCTGATCTGCTGCACTATTGGGATACAGATTTGACGGCTAAGTCCCCAGAAATGTTTGATCTCGTCATCACCCTGGGAGGCGACGGCACTGTGCTTTATGCCTCCGGCTTGTTTCAAAAGATCGTGCCACCCATCATGAGCTTTGCTCTTGGTTCTCTTGGATTCTTGTCCAACTTCAACTTCCATCGCTACCAGGAGGAGCTTGTGTCGGTCCTTGAAGGCGGCTGTTCTGTCAATCTGCGTATGCGTTTTACCTGCAAGTGCTACGACGATCGCAACAAGCTCATTTCGTCCCGCGAGGTTGTAAATGAAGTGGTTATCGACCGTGGCCCATCTCCCTTCATCTCCCTGCTGGATCTTTACGGCGATGGTTCCCTTATGACAACCGTCCAGGCCGACGGTCTCATTCTGTCCACGCCCACGGGCTCCACAGCCTACTCTCTCTCTGCCGGCGGCTCTCTTGTCCACCCTGAGATCCCCGCCATGTGTATCACTCCTATCTGCCCTCACACACTCTCTTTCCGTCCGATGCTGGTCCCAGATTCGATGCAGCTCAAGGTGTGCATTCCCAAAAAGTCTCGCGCTTCTGCCTGGGCCTCCTTTGATGGACGCAATCGTATTCAACTTTCCCCAGGCTACTGCATTGTGATTGTCGCCTCGCAGTACCCGTTTCCGACTATTGTCAAGAGCCAGACAGAGTACATTGATTCCGTCTCGCGCTCGTTTGATTGGAACAAGCGCGAGCGACAAAAATCTTTTGAGGATGATGATGGTAGTGATACAGCGGAGGAGGAGGGCTACGATATTGACATTCTGTAGCTGATCTCGGGCTAGTGGTAATTTTGTGGGGGCTGTGCCCGACATAATCCAAGAATGGAACCACGCTGCAAAACACCGAGATCCAGGCACAGGTGCCTTCGGTGAGGCAAAGGACTATCATATGCACCTTAAGTTTGTCTCCATTGGCATGCTTTCAGCGGTCAGGGCTGGGCCCTTTGACAGTGAATCACCATTCGGTGCTGTGACCGCAGCCGTTTTCTAGCCCCTGGTTTTGGGCCGAGTGCCATGCTGTCGATTCCCACATAATTGGCTGGGATATGCGGTCTTCAAACTGAAATGGCTACTGCATCCTGTGCGGATGAAGAATTCATATTACTGTATACTTAATATATTTGGAGCCACTGCGGCTCTGCTCCTCATAAAATTTGTTTCATGCACTATAGAAGGGTAAAAAGCGCCTCTATTCACGGCGCTGGGCCCCTCCGCTCTATTTTACAGATGACACCCGGCCACGGACATCAAAGTAGCGGTCATAGTCCCGCGCACACACGGAGGGATCCAAATGACAGTCGGTGAACACGACGACAAAGTCACCATCCTTATACTTGAGATCGAGATCCGAAACCTTCGGTTTAGCCATGGCAGCAAGCGAGCGCGTGGGTATGATGGCGGTCCGCGACAAAAACACAGGGTGCCACTGCTCCAAGTGATTTAGAGCCGACACATCGCCTCTCTTGAACTCACCATACTGGCGGTAAGCTGGATCGGACCAAAACTCAATGAGGGCCCGCGAGTAGTCGTCATTTTTGAGAATGAATGAAGAGGACGACAGCCCGTACTCGTCTTGGGTCATGATTATTGAAATTTTGGAGGCCTTTGTTTTTGTGTAGGACTTGATGAGGTCCGAGTCCCGGGTGATTGGCTGGTCACGGAGCATGAGTTTCTCGAGGGCCGGGGGCGCGATAATGTCAGCCTGGAGGTCAATGAGTGGGTTCATGAGAACGGCATTTTGGTCTAGAAACCAATAATGCTTTGCATCAGGGAAGGCCAGCATGGCAGCGCGAACGACCGCCAGTTTGGCCCATGAAACCTTCATGTAGGCGGCGTCGGTGTAGTCCTGGCGGAAATCCTGCAGAAACCGGGCGTAGAGGCCGTAACCATGGGCGGTGGCGTATTCCTGGCGGTTCTCAAGAACCTGTGCTAAATGGGCCGAGTGGAACGACATGTAATCGAGGCCAACGACCAAAACAATATCCGGCGATGATTTGGCATTGGCCGCATCAAAGACGTACGAGGAAATGACAGGTGTGTCCTCCGTCCAGCGACCCTTCCAGGCACGCGCTGGAGTTGTGTCTCCGGGAGCCTTGACTGGCACGTTAGTCTTCAAGAACGGAATGTCCTTGACGTCCGGCACAATGATGGGCGACGTTGTCTTTTTGAGTTCAGGCGAGGCGCCCTTGATGGGGATGTAGGAGGGCCGCGGCCACAGGAGGCCTGAAAATACGTAAATGAAAACGACCAGAAAGGTGACAGCGACTGAGATGTTTGCCCTCGTTTCTGAGGCAAAAAACCAGCGCAGCTGGCGCTTGATTTGGGCCAGCGGACCGCTGCCAAGCGAGATGGAGCTCCGCCGGTGGTGGTTGCTGGTCGGCAAGCTACCGGACAGCAGTCCTCCGGCCCCCACGGACTTTTTGCGCGGCCGGAACGTCGCGTCTGACATGCAAATGGGGGACTAGCGAGAAAAGGGGTGAAGGGGGAGCCGACAGAGATTTATAGTGATTTATTTATGGAGTTTCTTGAGGGTGGTTGGGAGAGCCTGGAAGTGACCTGTCGCCGTATGTAAGATAAGACGGAGAGGAGGATAGGCTGCTGTGGTAGGAGTAAATAGAGACGGAACGCACCGGCTTTGCGAAGGCGGCCGCTGCTCGTCTGACTGCGCTCTCGTCTGTGCTCTCTGGACCCGGTCCGCTGCTAGTGGCTGCAGCCTACGAGCCCGCCCTGTTACGTCATTGTTGCTGTCAGAATGGCGCGCAGCCAACATCCACACGCAAAGGACGGCTCGCACAAGGGGAGAGAGAGAAAATGGGCGGGAGAAGTTGCTGAACGCACCTGGATTCTTTGCATATGAAGTACTCTCTCTCTATACCCAGGCGCCGTCTCATTGTCGGTTCAGAGTCGGTTGGTGGGGCAGTACCCCACCACTCCCCCACTACAGAATCCCAGTCGCATAACGGTCGACGGCCAAGTGCAGCTGGCAGTGAGGCACACCTCTAGCGGCTAGGGCTATGCCTTTAAATCCCTCAGTGCTGGCTGCGCTTGCCATCTTGGTAATCAGAAATGGTAGGGCAATGCCCCACCCTCCATTGTGGCATTGCCCACGGCCCGGCGTGGGAGCCACAGAGTTCTCAACAGCCTCCCGGGCCTGGCTCAAACCGCCGCTCGACCAACACATGCCCAGCGCGCCTTTAACTACTAATCACGGCCTCTCATCTAATCAGCAAGTGCAACTTTGCAATTCTGGTGCCATCAATGGCCCAGCCTCGCATACGGCCGGCCTGGTGTGGTAGCACTGGTGGTGGGGGTGGAGGGGGTGTATCCTCCGGACAACGGGGGGGCTCTCGAGAAGAAACTCTTGGCATGGCCGGCGGGAAGACGGCTGGCGAAAGGCTGGGAGCTTGGCGGACATCTTGTGACCCGATTAAGGTTTTTGGGACCAGCGCAGTGACCCGATTAAGGTTTTTGGGACCAGTGCAGTGAGGATCTTGCGGCAAGCTGACGAGCGCTGGACCCGCTGAGGCTGTGGTGTCTCGCGCGGCGGTAAGTTGGGTGGCTGCTGCCGGCTGCAACCCTGCTAGTTTGTCCGGGCAGGTGTGGTGGTGTGCCGGGAGAATTCCTGTGGAGGCCAGGGCTCCAGGGGGCTCTGGTGGGGGTCATTTAGCGCCGTTCTCACTGGGCGATCCACCAGATGACACCGTGACACGCGCCGCGCAAGCGCTAGAGTGATACGCCTCCCCCCGGCGACGGTCGACGAGCGATGCACCATCTTGCCCCAATTACCTCACTCTGGGTTGGGCAACGCCTGCACGGGTCCCCGGACGAGCGCGGCTGTCCTGACTCGACTATTCTCTTGGCCCTGTGCTCCCCTCCCCCACCCCACAGCAGCCTATCAGCAGCCTCTCATCCGGTCCTCTCATCCGAAATCTCTCCCAACGATTGCTTTTTGCAAAAACCGCCCACTTGCATCAATTGTGGGGTACTTGTTGGGAGAGGAGCACAAAGAAGGTGTGGTGACCAAAAGTGGGCGACTGGGAGTGGAAGCATAAATAAGAGGGCCTCTCCTCTTGGCCAGGAACCGAACAAGCCCTGGTTTTAGTCACGCACCCCCCAAAGCACAACCATGCCATCCCAGGTCGCTGAATCGCACATTGATGCCATCCATCCCCCCAAGGAGTTCAAGGATCTCCACCCGCACGAGGCGCCCCACCTCACCACCCTTGACGAATATCACAAGCTCTACAAGCAGTCAATTGAGCACCCAGACGAGTTCTGGGGAGAACTGGCGCGAGACCTCCTCACGTGGGACAAGGACTTCACTACTGTCCGCTCCGGCGGCTTCGAGCACGGTGACGCCGCCTGGTTCCTCGAGGGCCAACTCAACGCCTCATACAATGCTGTCGACAGACACGCCTTCAAAAACCCCGACAAGGTCGCTCTCATCTACGAGGCTGACGAGCCAGGCCAGGGCCGCAAAGTCACCTATGGCGAGCTGCTCAGAGACGTGTGTAAAGTCGCCCAGGTTCTCCAGTCCTTTGGCGTCAAGAAGGGCGACACCGTCGCGGTCTATCTCCCCATGATCCCCGAAGTGGTTGTCACGCTTCTCGCCATCACCCGTATCGGCGCAATCCACTCTGTCATTTTTGCTGGCTTTTCCTCTGGCTCTCTTCGAGACCGTATCAACGACGCCAAGTCCAAGGTCGTCATCACCACCGACGAGTCGCTGCGTGGCTCCAAGGTCATCCAGACTAAGAAGATTGTCGACGACGCTCTCAAATCGACTCCTAGTATTGTTGCGACGCTGGTATTCAAGCGTACCGGAAAGGAAATTCCCTGGACCACCGGCAGAGACCACTGGTGGCACGAGGAGGTGGTCAAGCACAGACCCTACTGCCCTCCTACCCCCGTCTCTTCAGAAGACCCCATATTTTTGCTCTACACCTCGGGCTCCACCGGTTCGCCAAAGGGTGTTGTTCACGCTACTGGCGGTTATCTTCTTGGCGCCGCGGCCACCACAAAGTATGTTTTTGATCTGCATGAGGAAGACATTCTGTTCACAGCCGGCGATGTAGGCTGGATCACAGGTCACACTTATTGTCTCTACGGGCCTCTCCTTCTGGGCTCCACCACGATTGTCTTTGAAGGCACTCCGGCTTACCCTAACTTTAGCCGCTACTGGGATATCGTTGATCAGTACAAGGCCACACACTTCTACGTGGCCCCGACTGCTCTGCGACTGCTGAAGCGCGCAGGCACTGAATTCATCCACCACGACCTAAGCTCTCTGCGCACGCTTGGTTCTGTCGGCGAACCTATCGCCCCCGACGTGTGGGAGTGGTACCATCACAATATTGGTAAGGGCAAGGCCCACATCTGCGACACATACTGGCAGACTGAAACTGGCTCGCACATTATTGCCCCAATGGCAGGTATTACGCCCACCAAGCCTGGCTCGGCCTCGCTGCCCATGTTTGGCATTGACCCTGTCGTGGTCGACCCCGTCACCGGCAAGGAGCTCAAGGGCAACGATGTCGAGGGCGTGCTGTGTATTCGCAATCCGTGGCCTTCCATGGCGCGCTCCGTCTGGAACGCGCACGCTCGCTATCTCGACACGTACCTGAACCCCTACAAGGGTTTGTACTTCACTGGTGACGGTGCTGCCCGTGACAAGGATGGCTTCTACTGGATTCGTGGTCGTGTCGATGATGTTGTCAACGTCTCGGGACATCGCCTGTCGACTGCCGAGATTGAGGCAGCGCTCATTGAACATCCAGCTGTTGCCGAGTCTGCTGTTGTTGGTATCAATGACGAGCTCACTGGCCAGTCTGTTAACGCCTTTGTGGCCCTCAAGACAGCGCCGACCGAATCAACTACCAAGGAACTCATTTTGCAGGTCAGAAAGGAGATTGGCCCGTTTGCCGCCCCGAAAACGGTTCTCATTGTCAATGACTTGCCTAAGACTCGTTCTGGCAAGATTATGCGCCGCATTTTGAGAAAGATTCTGGCGGGTGAGGAAGATCAGCTCGGTGATATTTCCACCCTGTCCAACCCTGGCGTTGTCCAGGAAATTGTTGACATTGTTCATGCCAGCAGGAAGTAGGTTAATATGGTTAATGAGGTCTATGATATGTACAATGGATTGAATTTCAAAACGAATAACCTAAGCTGGAGGAAGATAGACAGCAAACAGGACGGCCTGTGTCAAGCCCCACATAATACTGTAGTACACAAAAGCCCTGCCCTCCTGCTTGTAGTCGAGCAGCAGGTCTGCAATATAAAAGTAGATTGTTGGCAAGCACGTTGCAATACGTGTGATGATCTGTACGTGCCAGAAAAAGACAGCGCCAATTGCCATGGCAAGCTGGACCAGCAGCAGCCCGCGCACCTCGGGGTATTTGCCCCACATGCCCACAAACGAGCGGGCAATTACAAACAGCGTCGGCGCACCAAACATGAAATTTGGAATGTTGTTTGGCGTCCAGTACCTGAGAAAACCGATATTCCAGTATCGCTCCTGAACATACGAGTAGACAAGCGGGAGAGTGTTATCGCAGAAGGGCCTGCCAGGGCAAAGCTGCTTGTAAGCAGTCCACTGAAACATAACAAAGCCCAGGCCAATGAGACCGCAGCTCATCATTGACGTGACCAAAGTAAAGTCATAACGCTTGTTGACAATGTCTGTTAAAATCTTGTAGGCAAACAGGATGGACCAGAGCACGCCATTGGAACGCAGCAGTGTTGACAGTGCAAACAGACTGCCAGCGGCAATTATCTCTCCGCTGTAAAAGAAGTCGAGTGCTGCAAACGAGACCAGAGCAAACAGCGCCTCAGAGTAGCCAGCAACGAGAAACATGGCACCAGGCGACACTACAAAGAGGCGGAAAACCCAGTCGTGGAAACGTTTGTCTTTTTGCGGGAAAATACGCACAGCAAGGTCATGCAGAAAGTTTGCCGCAAGGTAATGGCATGCATTAGCAACGAGAATGCTAGCCATGGCGTAGGAGTATTCAGGGGAAACATCCTCGGTGGGTGCGTAAGTATGAGCAGAGCACAGGGTAATGACACGAGGCCACAGGTTGGAGAAAGCAAACTCGTTTTCGTAGAGGACACCACGTTTGGCCAGGGAAACAAAGTAGACGGTGTCCCAGATGTTCAGTCGCTTGATGAGACGCTCAATAACAGGAACAACTTCGCCAGAGGGGAAGAACAGGCTCGACGAAGTATCAAAGGCCAAGTCCGGTACTGCCAGCAGCGTGAGCAACAGCATGGACTTGTACCCCAGAAAGAAACGCCATCCGGTGATCATTGTGAAGGTGGGGGGATGGAGGATGGGATTATGGGTTGGACTTAAATTGGAAGAGCGGAAAAAGGCAGGAGCCTGGAGGCACGGAAGGAATATAATTGGGACTTGGTCAGATTTTGAATGAGCTTTAGTATGCAAGTCTGATTTTGGGCTTGCATCTCTATCCTGCTCTCTTCAGTGCGCTTGAGTCTTCGTTCATCCATGCTGCCGCGCAAGTCAGCAAAGCCCTCTTCATGATACCAAGGAACGGACACCAGGCGAAGAACAGAAATAATAATTTATCTCGCCGAAACCAGCTACTATATACAATGCTATAAGGCCCAACTCAGTATCCCTCTGGCTGGATTCTGTTGGAAATCTTGGTCCACTTTGGCTGCCTGTGAGCGCTCTTGCGGTAGCCCTTGGCGTACTGGTTGAAAACCCAGTACTTGTCTTTGGGTGTCATTTGCGATTCCTTGGGCGTCTCTGCTTTGATTTTTTCAAGCTTCGGGCAAGTTTCGCCTACGGCTTTGAGACCAGCCTCGACAGTTTCAAGCACATCGTCAACGGCTCTCAGGCGCTTTCTGTGGCGGTCTTTTTGATGCTTGGACATAGTATGGGGGATCTTCCACAGCAGACCTCCACAGCGAGGCTGAGAAGCTCTAAATGCACCAAACATGAGGATTGTGTCTCCGTGGTAGAGTTTGGCTGAGTTTTGGCGGAGCGTCGATGAATTTGAATTTTGCAATCGTGGAGCCGGGTAAGCGTGCGGCTGTGCACGTCTGGGACGGGCTCCAGAGAGCTTTTGGGTGGGACGGCTCGGGGGACCAGGGTTCTCTCTCGAAGGGAGGGTGTTTTCGGGCCGTTGGGTCCGAGCGGGGTCCGAACGGCTCCATGGCTGCAGAATGTAACGAGCTTATTCGCCGGCTAACTGAATTATATAACTGTTTGATATTGTACTGAGTTTGTATTGCGCTCTAACTTATCTTTCACCCCCTTTTTGAGTGCAGGGGTCTACCGCCAAGCATCCAAGGCCGCCAAGAGGTTGTCTGGCCAGCCAGCGCTGGCGTACTCTATTCGAGGTCACCCAAGCTTCCACCCACGAGCAAACGCATTAATTATTTACTGAGCTAGTCTGACGACCAGCAAATATTAAAAAGCGATTGAAAACGACAGGTTTGTCGACATTTTCTCATCCTCGTTCCCTCTTCTTTTGCCCATCCGTCTTCCCCCTCCATCTCTTCTCGCCGAGGCCATATCTCTCGCTCACGTGACCACATCCATATTCCCTACTCGGCAAACATTTCCCCTCCACAAAATTTCAAGGCCTGGACCCCACAGCTGGACTCTCCATCTTACTCATCTCTTGAGTCTTATTCAAGTCAAAACCTCCACATAGATACCATCCGGGCTTGTGTGGAGCCTCTACTCTTTTTTGTCTTCACTGAAACAATGACAAGCTCCACCATCACCCCTGAAGAGGGCCAAAACATCTTCTACTTTGGCGAGAGACCGACTAACAATGAAAAGGCTGTTTGGATCGGCGGAAGAGCTTCGGCCCTCGCTATTGCCCAAACAAGGATATGCTCTCAACTTCTTCACGATGCCCACCCAGAGCATACTTTCCCCTACATTGGCCTCAAGACACTAGGCGATAAGGTTCAATCAAAAGCGCTCTACACGTTTGGCGGCAAGGCTCTGTGGACACGCGAGCTTGAGTATCTGCTTCTAAGGAAAGAGGCGACCTTTTCGGTTGAGACAAGCGACGACGATGATGCCCTGCCACGTGATTTGTACCTTGACGCCATTGTCAACTGTCTCAAGGACATGCCGACCCTGATGCCAAAGGGCTGCCAGATTGGCGCTATCATGCCACGAGAGGATCCCCGCGACGCTTTTGTGTGTAAAAAGGGTTTCTCATATCGGTCTCTGGCCGACCTCCCAGACGGCTCGATTGTGGGCACGTCCTCTATCCGCCGTTCAGCCCAGATTGTGCGCATGTACCCCAACCTCCGCTTTGAGTCTATTCGAGGAAATCTTCAGACCCGTCTGCGCAAGCTCGACGACCCGAACTCCAACTATTCGTGCATTATTTTGGCTGCTGCAGGGCTTATCCGCATGCAGCTAAACGATAGAATTGATTCCTTCCTTGAACCTCCAGAAATGTATTGGGCAGTTGGTCAGGGAGCACTTGCGATTGAGATCAGAGAGGGTGATGAGGCCACCAAGAAAGTCATTGCCCATGTCCACGACCACGAAAGCGCCATCATGTGTGCGGCTGAGCGCTCTTTGATGCGGAAGCTGGAAGGCGGCTGTTCCGTGCCACTCGGCGTGCAGACGTTCATGAAAGGCAATGAACTGGTCTTTCGCGCTATGGTTGTTGCTGATGACGGTAAGGCGGATGTCCGCGGCGAGCTGATCAGAGAGGTGTCGACCGAGGAGCAGGCTGAGGCCATGGGTATCGATCTTGCCGAGCAGATGCTTGAAAACGGTGCACAGGCCATTCTTGACTCTATCAAATATGAGGAGAAGAAGTAATCTCTGCGTTGCTTTCAATTCTTCACCAAGCCCTTGGGCAGACTCATTGTACATACGATTTTTTAGCTAATGACCCCTTGCAGATTATCACCCTTGTTTTGCCGCGTCAGAGATTGAGCAGATAGAGACTTGAAATGTCCACGTTAACACTTTTCCACAAATACTTATCAGTATCCCCCGACTTTTCTCCAACCAGTATGGAGCTCAGCGTCGAGCTCGCTTTCGTAGCGTGCGGCTGTGCATATAAATATGTCGCAGGCCAAATGACTTGACCTTGGCCAAATGCCTCGGCCATCTCGTCGAGTCAAATCCGGCTCTAAGGCAGCAGAAAGTGTCTTATCATCTGCTAAGTCTTTCAAGCCCAAAGCCAATAGCGTTGAGGGCCTTGTAGATGACTACTACACCACCAACTCGCATCGCGTTATTATTCGGTTACAAAACGAGAATCCATTTGAATACATTTGGCCGGCATTAGGGCCATATTTCGGACACGATAGAGCAATTCAGATATTTCAAGAAACTCTGCCAAGTGTATGTGCCAGATGGCAGGGAACGGTTCTTAGGAATCTTGATATTGCATCAATGTTTGATGCGAACTGCAGCAGACTAGGCGGGTATGAGTCCGGTTTGAGGAGAGTAATTGAGCCAAAGGAATCCTTAGTTAAACATTTCCCTTCTGATTTTGAGATGGACAAGACTCGTGCTGCCGTATTTGATCACCGGACCACCCTGCATGCACCGGCCGTACTTAATGAAAGCTGGTTCAGACAGCAAATCGAAGCCATGTGGGAATGGCAATTCACCAAACTTTTCCCGGATCAGCAAGATTACATCAGGGCTTTCAAGCTGCCCAGTGACGCAGGAAAAGTGCATTTAAATGTACTTCTCGGCAATCACCTAGCCGATCTGGAGCAAACAAGTCAAGAAAATCTAAGGCAGTGGTCCACTTTCAGGGCTGTTGCAGTAGGAGTGTTCTTTGAGCGATTCCTTCTCAATACGATAACTTGGAATGATTGCTGTAACCTTGATCCATCCCCGGAGTGGCCATGGAATCCTACTGCACTCGTCGACATTGAGCTTCACGTGAGGAATTGCCATAATGAACTTCTGACTGATGATGGCGTCCCCGATCTGGAGTTATCACTAATTCTTCTCGGGAGAATACTTTGCTACTACAGACCGATATACATCAGAAAGGCCCTTTTCAGCACAAAGGCGTTCCCCATTATCCGCTATATTTTTTGCTTGAACGCCACTCCTGACCACCAATCAGCGATCATGTGGGGGTGGTTATTTGCTGAGGGATTCCGGTCATTTGCCTGCGCTTTGGCGGCTGAAACGGTTGCTTTCAACTTTGCTATGCTCAAAGTTTGTCCAACTCCATTTCTGATCAAGAATCCACCAGAGGAGCTGTCAGCCCGACTAACCCTCAATATTATTGAAACCTTCAGTGAATCTAGTCAAGCTGCACGCCATTTACAAAGATTGGCGTCAATCAAGGCTGAAAAAATGGTGGATCTGCTGAAGCCGTGTGAGGATGTCCAATTGCTTATGTTTCCAATTCTCTCACGCGTCGCGTACATGACGCTGAAGGATCCTCGTCAGGATATGTTTGCGACATTTGGCACTCTCATGTTTCATCTCCCCTCTCTCTTTACCATTGCAGGGCTGCATCGGGAGATGGACCTCCTGGCATACTTTAGCCAGCTTGGAAACATGAAGCAGATTGAAGCTGTATACTCGAGGTTGGATCTTCCGGACAACGGGGTCGAAGAAAATGCCGCTAGTTCTGAGGATGACGAACTTGAAGAAGACGAGCTGCTGTTTGGCCCAGCTGAGAGATACTCCAAGGAAGCAGACGCTAAACTTAGAGCCATGCCAGAATACTTTGGTGGCGATACGGTCGTTTCTGTTTTCAAACCTGCGCTTGCTCCGATTGAAGCTAGCATGCAACTGAAAGGGAATTCTCCTTTTGTTGCACACTTTGACAACAGCCTCGTACTTGGGGACGTTGAGCATTATCGGTTCCAGGGCGACGAGAGAAACGGGCGCATCATGGAAATGTTCCGCTTCAACGACCTGAGAGATGTGCGCAAAATTATTTATAGCCAAACACTGCGCATCAATGGGCTTGCGTGTCGGGCAACTGTGAACGGAGACATCTACGAGGACTTTTCGTTTTTCTCTCAAACTCCTGACTGCAGGTTTGGAGATGCGGCGTTAAAGTCCAATGTGACGACCTACAGCGGAAAATTAGGCAAGGTTCTCGGGGAAGGCTACTGGAAAACAGTTTTGTGACGCAAAGGGAAAGACATGCCGTTTAATTATTGCTATACTTTTGACCTTGCTTGCGCGAGGGAGGGAGCTATTTATTAAAACACAAGAGAGACAACAAGACCACTAATCTAGACCGTGATAAGGTGTCTGATAGGAATGTGGATGAGCTTGACAGCGTAGCCAATGGCGCCCATGACGAGGAAGCCTGCGCCAACGGTTCTGAGAATCTTGACGTATTCTGAGTTAGTGACAAAAGGAGGTGGGGAGGTGAAGAATAGAGCGCGTGCCCTTCCTTTTACATACCCTTCTGATCAGGCTTAGTGCACTTCTTGATGAAGGCAGTGCCATCCTTGACAAACTCAAGGGGAATCTCGGTGATTTTTTCTGTGCTATCGGAGGCCATTTCGCGCGCAGGTGAGGAGGTCAGTTTGAAAAGTACAGCGTGGAGGAGGGGACTATGGTGAGTGACATAAATAAATATATTTCTACATAATTAAGTTAAATGCCGGATGCAGCAAAGCGCGGAGAGTGAGAGAGCAGCGAGATAACCAGAATAGAAGCGAAACTGGGAGATTTTTTTTACAGTCCGCCCCACTCCGAATCATCGGAAAAGTCATCCTCGTTGTTCTCCTCAGCACCGTCCTTGTTGCCCACAACAGATGCTGGGATCGTGTATCCCCAGGCCGACAAGCGGCTTGCACTCTCCTCGAAAATGTTTAACATGGCCCATTTCTTGACAGCAACCAGGCTCGTAGTCTCTACCAGCTCAACTATCGGAGCCATGAGAGCAGAAAGAGGAACCTCCTCACGCCACTCGCCCTCCTCATCGCAGCCGACCTTTTCAAGCTCGTCCACAATGATGTCGAGAAAGTGGTGTCGGAGCTCATTCGGAAATTTAGGGTCTTCAGACAGAGGAAAGTCCTTCAACAGCTCAATGTACTTGCCTAGCATATCCTCATCCCATCCGTCACGGTCCAGACGACGCATAGGAGCGTTCACGTAGTGTCTGACGAGCAGCATATACTTGTCGATGCGGTGCTTGTCAATGCCCTCCCACTCGCGGATCATGATAGTCCAGAAAGCCCTCAGATAAGCCAACCAGTTAACGTCAGCAAGAACTAAAACCAGATCCCCAAGGTCCTGGGTGAGCTTTTGCTGCGCCAGTGGGCCATCGCTGTACCAGACGGAAAAGTAGAGAGCTCTCCAGAGCTTGACATATTCAAGCTCAGACGTTTCCTTGCCGGTGCCGAGGAACCGGGTCAGAGCCTCAAGAGCAGCATCACGAGTTTCGCCATCGTTAGACGAAAGTCTTCTCATGAAGGGCGAGAATGCCGAGTCCGGCTCTCTGGATCTCGAGGATTTTTTCTTGCCCATGGGTGTGTGAAGAATATATTTTTTTCAGCTGCCCGAAGAGGAGGTGGGGGGCAGGTGGGGTGGGACGTAATTAGGGTAGTTGACAAGACGGTGACAGCTGGGCGACATGTTACTTAGATGAAAGGCCGGAAGGAAGCAGATGAACAATTCAATAGAATATAAAAGGGGGGCCTAGTCTACCTTGATTTATAGTTCATTTCTTAACCTATTTTCCTATTGGCAGGCAAGCCTCGAGACAAGAGAGCGTATTAAGAGTACACAGGGAGCGACGGAGTGCTGAGAACGAAAGAAGTTGACAGCGACAATGATTTAAAATGATTGGAAAAAACTATCACTCAGCTATCACTCAGCACTGGAATGCCCATTAAAATACAAGCGGAGAGAACGAGCGGATATGGTAACTGCAGTGAGTGGACAGTACCGCTAGCACTTCACCAGCCTCCTAAGCCAATCTCACACGAGTCTGTGCAAAAGAGCTCTGGCGGCGCTTCTTCTCCAAAGAGGGTGCTGTTGATGCAGGGAACCGACCGGCCTCAATCTCATTCCACTTGCGCGCTACGCTGCTGTCTAGCGGGTCGTCAGCAACCTCAGCTCTCATGCACATAAACTTGAGAACATCGCTCTTCACACCATCCCAGGTTGGCCACAAAGTATCGTCCGGCTCAGGATGCTCGCTCAAATACGCACTGAGCGATGCAACAAACGGCGGGGCGTCTGCCTCTAGGGTCTTGGAAAAGTTGACGGTTTCCACCAGATACTGGTGGCACCGAGTCCGAGCAAGCTGATCCAGCTCAGCATCGCTCTCAGTCTCAATACCCAGAAATGATTTCACAGTGTTTAACATGGTCAACTATAGTGGCAAGAATATTTAGTAAAAAGCCAAGTGGTTGTCTAGGGCAATATCCTTATCTATGTCCAGCCCCGCGGAGCCGATAAGCATTCTCCCAGCGAGGCTCGGCCGACGCTGGGTTGTGGGGGGATGGAAGGAAGGCAGTGGATTTGACAATGAAATTCTTGTTTTACTTGATTGTTTTTGAATGACTTCATCTCTTTGCAGGAACTTTCTGGATTCATAGCTTTGCGTTCCCTAGTTTGATGTTGAAATTTGCAAAGAAGATGCACACCATCATGCAGTAATAAAGTCCGACAATTGGCGATCCACCTCGCAGGCAAACTCCAGCACGACCGGTGTCTGCCCCAGAGACGTCGACACAATGCGCTTGCAATCAGCCATGACGCCAAAAATCCATGAAGCGTGGCAGCCAGGAATGTCTCTCACAAGCTCGCCCGTCCGCTGATCCCAGATCTTGATGCTTCGATCGTAGCTGCCGCTAATAATATAGTTGGTGGTGAGCGACAGAGATCGCACCAGCGCCGAGTGACCCGTCAGAGTATGGACACAAGAGCGCGTCTCAACGTTCCAGATTTTGATAGTCATGTCGTTGGAGCCTGTGACAAGATGCCTGCCGTCAGCCGTGAAGGACACGCACGCAATGGAGCGCTTGTGTCCATGAAGCTTGCAGACAACGGCCCCTGTCTCAAGATCGTACACAGTTGCCACAGAGTCTCCGCCGCCCGTGGCCAACAACTTCTCAAAGATGTGCACGGAGTTTACGGGACCCCGGTTGCGGCCTAAGATCCGCAAGAGCTCTAGTGTGTGGCGGTCGTATATGCTGATTTCTGATGTCTTGCTTGATGCCACAATATAGTGAGGGCTCAGGTCCACATCAAGAACGGCACTTTGCAGGTCCGTGAGGCGCTTGATGGGCTTGAGCGTGACCATGTCCCAGACGATGACGCTGGCGTCGGACGAACCCGACACCAGCGTGTACTCGTCAAACTTGAGTGCCAGCACAGAGCCAGTATGACGGATTTCTTCTCCGTCATTGGTTTCGGGGTCAGTTTGTCCCAGAGTATTCACCAGCTTTCCGTCCAAGCCCCATACCTTGATGGTGCGGTCTCGCGAGCCAGTCAATATCTTGGTCGCATCGAACTGCACACAATAGACCGAGTCTGTGTGTCCCACCAGGAGCTTGTTAGATATTTCACCACGAACCCAGTCGTTTTCCAGCTCTTTTCGCGCCCGGTAGATCTGCGTCCACGATTTAGGGGCTTGCCGCTCCGCAGCTGACCAGCCCTGTGCCTTGTACAGCCGACGCCAGAGAGTGTCGCGGGAACACGCCCAGTTCCATCGCCGTGATACGCGAAAGCAAGCAGCAATGTCCTTTGCCTCCAAGTAGCTTAGTATCATATCTGTCATGTCTGTTGGAAGGCATGCAATAGGGTCTAGTTGGCAGCCATTGGCAGTGTTATCCAGCAAGATTGGCGCACCATTCGCAGCTTGCGCTTTTATCTGTCGCCCGAGCTCTGTCTCATAGGACAGAAAGCTTTCGCCAGAGGTTTCTCGAACCCGATTGGAGACCTTGCCATGGGGACTCGCCAGCCAGCGCGAGAGCCGCTTCAGAGATGCATGCCAGCTGGATGGGCTTAGAGCGCCAAGTGAGGTTTCTCGTAACCTCGTGGGCTCCATGAGTTATTGTAGACCCGAACTTCAGTCGAAATTGCCACCTGAACCAGCCAGGTGGAGTGTCCAAGCCCTGTAGAAGCAGTCGGAATCACAACAGAGACTGTCGCGCTTTGAGAGAGAGGGCAAGGGGCACTTAGGATTCCCGTTTGGGCGAAGGAAGGACGCACGGCTGTGACACAAGTGCCGCTGTGTACGGCTGTGATGAAATAAATATATTTTGGCTGCAGGAAAGAGATCCAGGCAAAAAATAACCAGCAGCAATGGCGCTCACCAAGGAGGAAAAGGCCACGCAAATCAAGAAGGCTCTCAGCCACCGAGCCCGTCTCAGAAGAAACTATTTCAAGACGCTCGAACGTGAAGGCGAGGTTGTGCCGCAAAAGCCCGAACGCCAGGCCCCGCAGGCCGCAACCCATGTGGAGCGCAAGGAAAAGGTCATTAGCCGCAAGAAGCTCAAGCGCCAGGAGATTTATGAAGCCAACAAAAAGGCAGCCGCTGAAAAGGCTGAAAAGTTAGAGGCTCGCCAGCGCCACCAGGCTCAAATGACAAGATACACTCCGAAGGGCCAGCCGCGTATGGGCGATCGAGTCTCGCGGCTGCTTGATAAAATCAAGGATTCGGAAGCCTCTCAGTAGCTGCAAACAACCCCTGTATTTATTATCAAACCATCATCTCTTGATGGCACCAATATCTATATATTCATATATTATGTCTATTTCAAATGCTAAGCTGCGCCAGGAGGTTGGCGTAGGTCGCGCCAAGTGCCCCCTGTCGCGATAAATATTCTTGAGTAAGCAAATCGCCATTCACTGTGCTGTCGTTGACTGTCACTCCCCCATCCGTCATGCACAGCGACAGCGGCCACGTTATGCTACCCCAGAGCTCATCGTGCCATCTCAGATGCCTCAAATCAGCTTCGCAATCGTAGCCAACTCGCTCAACACCATATACGGAGCCATCAATGCCGCCAGCAATGACACCGGTACATATTTCTTCCTCTGCAGCAACCCACTTTTCCGCCCATCTTCGCATTCGCTGCATGCGCACAACAATGCTAGATGTCTTGAAGGAGCATTTGCTCACCACGCTTGTGCCCTGGCGCTGCATAATCTCCAATTTGCGAGTTTTATCGCTGCTCAGAAACCAATCACCGTCCTCTTTGGATTGAATGGTTCCTACAGCCATCTGAAACCCGGCACTGGAATAGCGGGGGCCAGTTGAAACGCTTTCCGCATCATTAGAGTTGAAGCTGTCGACTGGGATGGTGACACCCACACAGCTACTCGTTTGAGTGGTGAGTATCACTTCATTGCGGCTTCTACCGCGCTCGATTCTTGTGACAATCCCCGGAAGCTCTTGCAAAACCACAGCATCATCTGAAAGTGTGTTGTTATGGGCGCGATATATCCTCATGAACAATGTTTTGCCAACAGCATAAACAATGACATTTCCAGGTAAAATACACATGGCGTAGCATGGGCCCTCGATATCCCATTGGAAACTTTTCCTCAGCTCAACAGCACGTCGGTCATAGTCAACGTTGCCGATGGACAGAATGAACATCTTCTTGTCTGTTCCCACAACAAGAAAGAGGTGCAATCCCGAGCCAATCCTGAGAACCCACTCACACATCACATTAGGTTTCTCCGGCAAAATATCGCGAGGGCTAGTTCTCAGGGTTATGCCTCTACGGTAATCGACAAACATCAGATGGCTGCCGGCAGACTGGTTAGAACTTCCACCCCTTGGCGTGGCCCGACCACTGCTTGTACTAACTTGAATAGACATGCCAATTGCAAATAATTTGCGGGATGCGAGGTGTAAGAGCTTCCGCGGAGTGGCTCCAAGCTCGATCCTCTTGCATACAGTAGAGGGAAAAGATGACACAACACAGAATCTCAGCTTACCACCTACCCAAGCAGCAATACAGTTTTCACTCATATAGCAGGCATCAGAAATTCCATAGTCTTTTACAGCATCGATCACCACGGACTGAGGAGGCATGGATGGGTTAGCGGCATCAAGTTTGACAAACGTGCTGTCAAAAAGAAGAAATCCTAGCATCGCCTCCCCGAAGACAAGCGTTGGAGCAGTCGTGCTATACTTTCTGATATTCATCACCCCAAAACCGTGTAGAAAGCGTCCAAAAACAGCCACATGTCCACTTCTATAGCTGACTACAATGCGTTGCATTGAGCCGCTGCTCAAAACCTTCACACTGTCTGCAATAGCGTCTATCTCGGCATTTAGTGATAGTTCTTGGATCACGGAACAAGCTTCAACACCGAGTTTGTAAATAAGGATTGATGGTGCATGGTTCGCAATAACGAGGGTGTCCGCATCAACGAAAGCCATACAGGAAACCGGGTGACTAGTATTCACACCTGTCAGAACCTGATGTGAACCATCTCTTTCTATGCGACGGACCGAGACAGTTGAATGAGAAGTAGCAGCTGCAACTGCTTGTAAAGCATAGGCCTCGAAAGTAATGACGGCAGCACAATCCAGGGTGTGAGTAGAGATAGCCGAAGCTGAGTAGGCAGAATTAGAGCATCCAGCGTACAGCTTACCTGAATTTGTCACCAGAGTGGAAAATCCGGAGCCATCATCAGACCCTGACGCAGCAAGCAATGTGCCTTCTACGGACAGATTCGGCAGCTCTTCAATGCTCCCTTCAATGACCCGGTAAGCAATCGTGGCACCAACATAGCCCACAAAAATGATGTTACAAATGTACGGGGAGCCACCATCAAGATTAGTTGACCACATTCCTTTGATATTTCTGTGGTTTCCAGTGTCAACAGTAAGCGTAATCGTGGCCGCTAAGCCATGCGACAATTTGCAAAGAGCTCCGCCGCTCCCCAGACCTCCCGCCACGTAGAGTTGTTCCTTAACGGTACAAATGTCTTGAATAGGTGCCCAATTACTGACGTTGTTAACCACAGTTAAGGGACCCTGCATAACAAGTCCTATGTCTGAGGTGAGCGGGACCACGACGGTAGCGCCTTGAAACTCGTCACCACCATATGTCACCATTGCCGTGCCTGCATCGTTATCCACATCATATACAACAAACTTGGAACCAACGGGCCTGGCAATGTGGGCGAACAACTCGATGGTTGTATTGTTGTCGAGCGGTCCACCAGCAGGGCCCAGGGTTGTCCGGTATATGGATTGGTGACTGGCAAGATAGATGATTTGTAGAGCATCACGTGGCTGAAAAGCAGCGGAGATCGGTGCAACTTGTTCCAAAGAAAATCCAGGGAGTTCAGTCTCGCCGTTAATAATGTCATTGACGGAAACTCGAATGAGTGAGGTCGCTGTAATAATGATCACGCAGTCAGCGTGGGGGAATATGTGAAGCGGCGCGTCGATCCAGAGTGGCAGCTGGCCACACAAGTCCGTTGGTGTATCTTTAAATGATGTGCTGTGCCAAAACTGGTAGAGAGCGATTTTGAAGGGAGGAGACTTACCACCGGCTGGCAGCTCGGCTAGAGGATTTGTAGTGACGGCAAACAGTACGGCAAAGAAATCAAAAGCCGAGGAAGAGGCTGGGGTCAAGAAGCATGCGTCAAAAATGGAGCCAGATCCGAGGTTGTAGAGGGTTGAACGGACTTTGAGGTTGGAGGCAAGAAGGGCCAGTTCCTGGGCAGATGGGAGTCCTCTGTCGCTGTCTGTCATGGAGTAGTCAAGGTAGTCCAATTCGACTCTATGTTTGGCGAACATGAAATCTTGCGACAGAACAGCCAGAGAGCTGCTTTGCTGGGCAGTCACGAGACGAGCGTTGAAGGGCATGGGAAACGCCGAGGAGACTGTATCACCGACATTTTCGCGTCTCAGCACGACAGGGTCTGCCAATTCGTTGAAAATCACGCAGTAGTAGAGCATTCCCGCGTCGCTGGAAAGCATCAAGAGATCAAATCCGGCAAATGTCAGCGGCAGCGCTTTGCTCGAAACGACGCGAAACGGGAGCTTTATCAGCGGACCGGAGCCAATGGTTAGTGAATCACGAAACACGGTAACAAGTAGAGGGTAGCCACCGTATGTGTGAACCTCTAGAAGGTCTGTAACAACCGGGGATGGTATAACCGTTTTGTAAATGTACGTGTCAGGGACTGGATCGCGTGGAAGCGGGTAGGGTTTGAAGTAAGCGTCGTGGTACTCTGATTCAGAGCCAACATTGTGAGTGTCGGCATAGAGAAGAGCCTGCTGTGCGCGTTCAATCAGCAAGATTTCGTCGTCATCGTCGCTCATCGTCGCATCGGACGCAATGTCAACTGCTGGGAAAGGGCCGGCCGGGTTGTAGGGAGTGACATTTTGGCGCACTGGGAGGCTGGGGAGGAGGTGGACCGGGAAGGGATGAATGTGAGGAGAGAAGAAGTAAGAAGAGAAATTCGGGGAAGGGGGAGCAGCTGAAGAAAGTGCTAGACGAGAATACCACTTTGGAGCCAGATTCCGCGGCGTTTTAACGGTTTGCCAAGTGGCGATGAGATGAAGAACACGTGTCACGTGACGCGCATCTGCCCGTGTGATGTCATGAGAAGCTAGTGACGCAGAGGCCAGCCTGGTTCAGACTGTCATGTCTGTCATGCTAGTGGGAAGGTCACAACGCAGTGTGTCAGCGAAGTTTGAGATTGTGATACGCGGGCTGTGGGGCATGCGTCGTCGAGGAGGTGGAACTGCGGGGCTAAGTGCGTTTTGAAACATACATAGATTCTGAGATGGCAACAACCGAGGGGCGTGAACAAACCTCGCGCAACAGCTCTCAGCGCTCGTCAGCTTTGTCTGCCTCCGCAAGAGCTTCGCATTGCCGTTTTGGGCTAGACTATAGAGCTGGGGCCCGGGGAATAGATACGGGGAATTAGGTTGGCGGTGAGCCGCTAGCAGATCTATAGCAGATGGGAGCAAGGCTATAGAGGGTTGGAAGGGCAAGCTGGGGCCCGCTAGGGCGATGACAGGCCAGTAGGGCATTGTAGGGCTAAAAGCCGCAAATGAATGGGTCCAACACATTTCTGCTTGCCGGCGAGTGGCCAAGTATTTGTCGGATAAATCCGACTCTCGGGCCGCCTAACGTTGCCCCAGATTTGCGCGCGCGCCTCGCTGCCAGGCGCGTGGCGGCGCCGGAATGGAACGCCACACCGCGGAACGCCATCGCCATGTCGTATCAAAGACACGCTGGCCTTGGCAACGGACCCTGGCAACAAGACACCAGGTCGACAAGGTTCGTTCCCGGCCAGCGGGGTCCAGACTGCGGCCGGCTGGTACCACAGGACAGCGCCTGAACTTTGGGGCAGAGCCAGCGCTAGTGACGGGACGGTCCCGAAAGCCCAAAAATCGCGCGCCTGCACTGCGCTGCATACCGGTGGTCTTGACAGGAGGTGCCCAGCGTTGCGCAACGGCTTAGCTAAGCGGACGTGCAGCTCTGGGGCTGCCGAGGGATATGTGGCTTCGGTGAGTGGGTCCACAGGAGGTGTGGGGGAGAGCAAGCCGGGCTGGAATATGGGAGCAGCGGAATTTGAGATGGGCAGAGCAGCGGAACAACCAGGTCCGAGGGCCGGCGCTAGGCATCAGTTGACGAGACTAAATGCCCTGACTTACGCTATCGCATAACCAGCGGCCTAGTTGGTAGCTCTGGAAGCCACTAGCGTGACTTTCTACACCGGCAGGCCCACCCCTGCTGCACTATGCGCGGAGACGCAGCAGATTGAGTGCTCGGCCTCGGGGATCCAGAAATCAGGGAGCGGAGGCAGGGGCTCACGAACGTACGTACGTACGCTGACTGGGAGAATCCAATCTGGAGGCCTGGGTGCCTCAGGGGCTGTCTCTTTGTGGCTTTGCTCAGATTGCCCCTGTCAGGCGTTTGCTAGGCGAACGGCGACGGCAACGGCGGCTTCTCCAACCGCCGGCGTCAGCGCCTAAAACTTGTCTCTCCAGTGACGCCAGGCTACCACCAAGGCTCTGCTGCTGCTGCTGCTGCAGCTCCAAGCTCTCTGCAGGCTGGCCCGTCGGCGTACATGAGAAATTCAGGGGCGCGCCAACCAAGCCACTGGGACAGAGGGGCTGCAAAAAAAAAATGCGGGCAAGCACGGCAACCGAAAGCGGGCAAGTGGTGGGGTGGAACTGCTCCCCGAGACAGACCCTCCGTCAGAGGGAGACCTGCCAAGGCAGCGGGCCAAACGAAGGCAGACAAATAATTAAGCTCGTCCCCCGCCACGCGGCATATTCCGTACTCCAGAAGCACAGCTACGCCCCTCCAGAGCGGGTTTCTGCTGCACCGCGGAGTGCCCAGCGACGCGCCTTCTTACCGCAACGGGTAACCGCTGCCTCCCAAACGCCCTGTGCCCCGACAGACTCGCCCCAAAACCTCCGCCTGTGAAGGTGTTTCAGCCTGCCCCTAATGCTGCCTGCGCCGCACGCATCCCGCTTGTTTGGCACTCCCTTTGGGCTCATTCCAGTGTGGCCCGCTCTCTAGGCGAGCCTACACCACATATCTCACTCTCTTTCCGTTGCCCTCCCCCACAGCCCAGTCTTTCCTTCTCACCAGCGCTATCGCCGTCTTTTGACTGCCTTCTGTTGTAGTTTTTTCAGACCCCTCCATCCAGAGTTCGGCTACTCCCGCTTCTTGAGCTGGTCTCTAGTCAGCTGTCAAACTTTACGTCCGCAGGGACCAGACCCAAAGGACGAGACCCCCAGAACAAGCTCTAGCAAGCTGGCAAAGATAAGCTGGCAAACCCAGAGCTGCTAGGAAGATAAACTGGCAACAGACAGAGGCTGCTCTGCCAATCAGACATTGTTATAGTTTGGACGCTACCTCCTAGCCCTCCTGTCTTATGAGCAAAATCATAGCGGCCCAGGGCCTCCGTCTCCTGGACGCTAGGGGCTGTGTCGTCTGCTCCTCCGCGGCGTCGTGTCCAGAGTGCCCAGAAAACAGTTCCTGTGCCCTCACAGTCCAGAGCTGCGATGCCTGCCCGTCCACCTACTGCTCCCCCATATCGTCCGTGTCGTCGGCCTCGGCGGCAGAATCGTCCGCGGCCGAGTCAGACAATCACACAGGTGCCATCGCCGGTGGTGTAGTTGGAGGTGTGGTGGCTATCGCTGCCATTGCCCTCGCGTACGTTCTCTGGCGCTTCTGCTACTCCAAGTCGGCCCGCGCCCGGCGTCTCGACGAGAAGGCCCTTGATGGCAACCTGACGCCGGTCAACCCCGATGGTGGCGCCTTCTTCAAGTCCGACCCGCACGCGCCGCCGCCCCCGTTTGCTGTCGGCCCAACTGTCGGCGGCGGTGGCGGCAGTAGTGGCTCGTCGCTGCGCGGGCCCTCGCGCGGCTCCGGCCGCGCCTCGCAGGCCACAATGTCCTCCATGACAACCGCGGACCAGCGAGCCTCGAATATTATCCCCATTGCATACATCCCCGGTGCGCACAATAACAACAACAGCCGCTACGGCAGCCCCCAGGACCTCAACAGCCAGTACTACGCGCATAACCGCATCTCCCAGGTAACGGACGATGGCGAGCGCCAGTCCTTCATGTCCACAGCCTACAGAGGCTCCACGGCCGTCATCTCCTCCGCCATGATGACCGCCATCCACGCCCGACCCAATCTTGTCTCCATCCACAACAATGACCATGACGACTACGATGACGACCTCTCCACCATTGACGATGATGGCATGTCGCGTGCTGCCTCCTTGCGCCGCCGCCCATCAGACATTGTTACCGCGGGACATGCGCAAATTTCCCAAATTCCTGGCCCAGCAACGCCGAATGGTACCGGCCCTGTTGTCTACGGCTCGGCCGCCCAGGCCATGCCCTCCAACGAGCGCGCAAAGTCGATTCGAATTGGCCGCGGCAGAGGCCTCCAGAGCGAG
Source organism: Grinbergsozyma bentonensis (assembly GCA_030561725.1). NCBI lineage: Eukaryota > Fungi > Ascomycota > Dipodascomycetes > Dipodascales > Trichomonascaceae > Grinbergsozyma > Grinbergsozyma bentonensis. The sequence goes on along the minus strand of JAKTYB010000032.1, from coordinate 18,239 downwards.
TACATCGCAGAGGAAGAGGAAGAGCACGTCAGACCCCCGATGCCCACCATCCCCTCCAACCTGTCCCAGTATATTCCTGTCGTGCCGGGTGCCCACCATCACGATGATGCTGATACCTCCACGTCTACGGCTGTCTCTTCTGACCAGGATGCCATCCATACAGCAAACTCCAAAGCAGGCTCATCGTCTACAGCAGCTTCTGTTTCACGGGCCTCGCTTTCTTCGTCTCCAGTGACACCAGTGATGACTGCCCCAACAACACCAATCGGCAACTTCCCGCAGACCCTCACGCCAATGACGCAAATGTCGCATCACACGCCAGCATCTGTTCACTCGCCGGCTGGGCATCCAATGCGTGATGCTCAGGCGCAGCAACAGCACCAGCCTCGACAGACACATATGCACCAGTCCTCTCCACCCCATACACAGCATCCAGCGCCACCGGCTCGACCCACGTCGCACGTCGTTGGCGAGCAATCTGGAGCCGCAGCCCCGGCTTCGGCTCCACTCAATCCGCCGACAACTGTTCCCACTTCAGGATCTGGCCTTCTCCTTCTTCCCGCCCAGAACAAGCGGGAAACTCTTCGCCCAACCTCGCCCACGGATGATAACGAAGTCGAGGATACGGCCGCAACTCCTCATCTGCAGCTTGACACTCGCTTCTCTACAACGTCCTTTGACGTTCCATTTGTCCTCGATGGCTATGACGGCGACTTTGAGTCAGGCTCCTCCATGTCTTCTCGCAAACCGTCTACAAAGAGTCTTTATTCCACTCGTTCTGGCGTCTCGCGTAACCCATCCATGACGTCAAACAGAGCTTCTACTCGGGCGCCCGTGATGCAGCGCCAGTCCACTGCTGGAGCTAGCAATATTCGCGACTCCAACGCCTACGTTGTAGACGACCTCCCCATGGAGGCATACTTCTATGCCATGGGAGCCGGCATTGATGAGGAAGAGGAGAACGCGGAGGGCGTGTTTTCAGACAGCAACAAGATATGAGCAGGTTCATGTTGCTGGCAGCTATTTATTGTATGTAAAAAATTGCCTCATCATCATATTTAGGTTCACATGTATTGCGTTGCCTAGACAAAGTTTCAAATAGCTGTATCGTGTCGACGCAATGCTGTTTCAAAAATAAGATGAATCAAAACCTCGAACCTTTTGGAAGAGGAGAATTGCATCCTGCTGAAGCAAGCTCACATAGCATACGATAGCTTACAAGAGCATCATTTACAATACCCTACCATTCATCATCATTAGACATACGATGGCATGATAGCGGAATCACACGATGGGTGCACACTATAAGTGAGGGCACCTATTTCTCGAAAAACATTTATCAGATTGAAAAGTCACAAATGCAACACTTAACGTCACAAAAGCGAATCTATTACACTATGTAGTCAATTAAAGGTCAAGGTCTTGGCGGATGGGAGACATGAGCTCCTTGCCCTTATACAGGTCAATAACCTTGGCGGCACGCTCAGCAATGCCCTCAGGGGTGAAGCCAAACGCCTCGTAAACCTTCTTGTAAGGGCCAGACTTGCCAAAGGTGTTGATGGCAAAGTGAGCGTGAGACCACTTGGACCAGCCCAGCTGAGACATTACCTCGACAGACAGGATCGGGATACCGTCGGGGAGGACAGAAAGCTTGTACTCCTCGCTCTGCTTCTCGAAAGTGAGCCAGTCAGGGATGGAAACAACCGAGGCCTTGATGCCCTTGTCGGCAAGAACCTTGACAGCATCAGCACAAATGGAAACCTCAGAACCAGTGGAGATGAGGATCAAATCGGGTGAGGCAGTCTCTACAACAGTGTAAGCACCCTTAAGAGCCTTCTCAATGGAAGAGCCACCAAGCTGAGGAAGGTTCTGTCTAGAAAGAGCAATGATGGTAGGGGTGTGTCTGTTGGTCAGAGCAGAGTAGTAGGCGGCCGAGGTCTCGTTGCCATCAGCAGGTCTCCAAACAGAGATGTTGGGAGTGGCTCTGAAGTGAGCCAGGGTCTCAATAGGCTGATGGGTAGGACCATCCTCACCAAGACCGATAGAATCGTGAGTAGCAACCCAGATAACCTGCTGCTGCGAAAGAGCAGAGAGACGAACGGCACCAGCAGCGTACGAGACGAAATTGAGGAAAGTACCGCCGTAGGGCACAAAACCACCGTAGGCCTGGATACCGTTCATGATGGCACCCATACCGTGCTCACGAACACCGTATCTGATGTAACGACCAGCGTAGTCACCAAGCTTGGTGGACGGAGGCTGGAAATCAACAGCATCGGTCCATCTGGTAAGGTTGGAGCCAGTCAGATCGGCAGAGCCACCAATAAGCTCAGGAAGGATCTGGTGAATCTTGATAAGGACAGTCTCAGAGAGCTTTCTCGAGGCGATAGCAGGGTCCGAGGTGGTGTATTTTGGAAGCTCGTCCACCCATCCCTTAGGAAGCTCGCCAGCGATACGTCTCTTGAGCTCAGCGCCCTCAGTGGGGTACTTCTCAACGTACTCGCCAAAGATCTTTTCCCACTTGGCCTCGAGTTCTGCGCCAGCGGCAGCCTTCTCAGCCTGGTACTTGGCAACGTCGTCCGGAACGACGAAAGACGCCTCAGGGTCAAAACCCCACATCTTCTTGATGTTGGCAAGGTCATCGGGCTTGAGAGGAGAGCCGTGAACCGAGTGGGTACCAGCCTGCTTGGAGCCATAACCAATGGTGGTTCTGACCTTAATACAGGTGGGCTTGTCCTTAGAGGCCTGGGCCTGCTCGATAGCCTTGGCGATGGCGTCAAGATCGGTATCAGCATCCTCAACGACAATAGTGTTCCAGCCGTAAGCCTCAAGTCTCTTCATGACGTCTTCAGTGAAAGCAACAGCGGTGTCACCATCGATGGTGATCTTGTTGTCATCGTAGAAGGCAATGAGATTGTTGAGCTGGAGATGACCAGCAAGGGACATGGCCTCCGAGGCGACACCCTCCATCATGCAACCATCACCAAAGATGGAGTAGATGTGGTTGTCAAACAGGTGCTCGTAGCCAGGCTTGCCGTAGGTGGCAGCAATGTGCTTCTGGGCAATGGCAAGACCAACAGCGTTGGCGATACCCTGACCAAGAGGGCCGGTGGTGACCTCAATACCGGGGAGTTCGCGCTCAGGGTGGCCGGGGGTCTTGGAGCCAACCTGACGAAAGCTCTTGAGGTCATCAATGGAGTAGTCGTAGCCATACATGTGAAGCAGGGAGTACTGCAGGCAGCAGGCATGACCGTTGGAGAGGACAAATCTGTCTCTGTTGAACCATTCTGGGTTCTTGGGGTTGAAGTTCATGTACTTCTGGAAGAGCACGTGGGCGACAGGAGCCAGGCCCATGGGGGCACCAGGGTGACCCGAGTTGGCCTTGGACGGCATGTCGGCCTGGGTTAGTTTTGGTCTGATTTGAAGCCATTAAGGCGGCGTTTCTGACTAGGCTTTCCGTGTGCTGCTGAAGCCTCCCATGCATCTCCCAACAGTGATGAGCTGTAGCTGTTGGGGTGACAGGTGTAAAATTATAGCGACAAAGGCTGGCAAGGAATTCAGGGCGACATGCAACAGTTTTGTCCCAGCGTTTGCTGCAAAATACAGATAAAAACTGTTTCGCAATTTGCCACCTTGCCAATTGCTTGCTGGTTCCAACTCGGGCCCACGGAGCAATTGCTGTGCAACTGGCGTCTCAGCGAGATCGGGGCAGCAGGAGCGAAGAGCAACAAAAGAGATTGCGCTTTGCACAACGCTCGACAAAACTAGAGCAAGCTAACCGGGCGATTATTGAAATTCAATTTCAACAGCCACAAAAAAATCGAATCTCAAAACCAAAGTTTGCCAGCGCTGGTAGCAGTTTCGGCATATCTAGAGTAGCCGGAAGCAGCGGGGACCGCGGTAAAACCCGGGACCCTAGTATAGAGTCAACTAAAAGCCCTCACGAGCTAGCTACAAAAAGTACTTACCGCAAGACATCTAATCGCGTTGACAGTCTTAATATCGAGTTCTCCAAAAGTCATTTTTTCAGATCCAGGAAAGGTGGTGGAAGAGGGGTAGTGGGCCAGCGGGCTTTAAATATGTATGCGGGCTGCAATTGCTCGTGTTGGGGGGGCTCAAGATTAGATAAGCAGCAACAAGGGCCAGCTAATTTCCGGCGTAGCCGGCCAGCAAGTAGCAGATGGCGCATTATGGCAGTGCAAGCGAGCAATGAATGGGCATATTTTTGCAACTAACTCTGGTAAAACCATTCTGATTTTTTCCCGTCCGGTCACTTGAAGGGGCCTAGAACGCTGACTGTGGGTGAGGCCCTTGCCAGGCCGCCCTGGGAGGACGTTTTGCGTGGGGGTGCGTGAAGGCTCTCCATTTTCGCCGCCATTGCCGGCAGCGTGTGGGTGGGGCCCCCGCGGTTCTAGCCACGGACTTCCTGATTGGGCCACACAGCGGTGCGCAGTGCCGGCGCACGAGGGCACCAGCCGGAAAAACTAACACGAGATGGGTCAACGGTCGGCAAGCAAGCGTTGGCCAGCGTCAGTCGATAAACTGGGGCAGCGCCGCAGACTGGTTTTCGATAATTGAGCTACTCCCGCTCTTCCCTGTCTCCACACCTACCGGGATTATGAAGGCGTCCTTATCACAGCTACGAGCTGCAACCAACGCCTGCTCTGTCGGAAGCCCTGGTTGGCACGTTGCCGGAGGCTTGAGGCGACGACCACTGTATGCAGGGTCACGACCATGGCAGCCAACCCTAGTCCGACCAGGTGAGCGTCTACCAAGATGGGGGAAGCTTTTACCGGTAGACATGGGATCGGTCATCCAAGGCATGGCCCAGTTGCCAAATTCAGCCTAGCTTCTCTTTTCTACAGCAGCCGCCGCGTCACACTAAACGTCGCAGATCCAACGCTGACCAACGCCGAAATACACTGCCGCCGGACCCAAGCCCCGAAACTGCATCCAAATTTCAGCATTGGGTTCTGCGCACGTGACATCCTAAAAAGTGAGATAGGTGACCATTTCCAGAAGTCTGAAGAACGCTGATAGAACGTAATTGGGGAAAGTAGCCAGGTATTTCCATATAGATCATTAGCAAGTCCTTTCTTCGCTTCAATAAATATCATCACCCCATCTCTGCCCCACAGCCAAATCCATCCTTCAGCATCAGTGTGACTATTGTTTGCCTTATTTCCACAACCCGATAACAGCCAGACTCCAGCAACTAATGTCTGACAAGAAAACTGGGGTAGCTTTCGTCTGCCTCGGCAACATTTGCCGCTCGCCCATGGCAGAAGCCATTTTCAAAGCCAAGGTCAAAGACGCCGGTCTCCAGGACCAGTTCTATATCGATTCTTTTGGCACTGCCGGATACCACTCGGGCGATACTCCGGATGACCGCAGTGTTGCTACATGTGAAAAGAACGGTGTACCTGTGAACCACCGCGCTCAGAGAATTTCCAGCAGTGACTTCTCCCGCTTTGACTATGTGCTCGCCATGGATCGCTCAAACCTGTCCAATCTCAAGCGCATCGCCCCTAAAGGTACAAAGGCAAAAATCATGTTACTGGGCGACTTCGGCACTGACGATAAGTACGGTCGAATTGTGGAGGACCCGTATTACGGAGGAATGAATGGTTTTCAGTACAACTTTGACCAGATCAGCCACTTTACAGACAATCTTCTGAAGGAGATCACTGGATAGATGAGTCATGACAAGGGCCTGGATAGATATCAGAGAACTGAGCTTTACGCCTAGGGCAAAACCTTATTAGCGCCTCATTTCTGTTTTTTCGATTCTTGTTTTCACAAGTCGTGCTCTTAGATGTGAGCATTCTTTAAAAATACATAGAACTCCCTTCAAAAAGGAATTCGCCGGTAAATTTATCTTTCCCCTGGCGCTACATATTGTACCGTGGTCTGACAGCCTGGTATCATCCACACCTATAATAGTTTATTGCACCCAATACCGTGTCATGCATCGCTAGCTTATATCTCGTCCTCCAAAAATGCATACTCAAACTTGAAGTTGGACTTCCGTCTTTGCAGCCACAGTCCCTCAAAATCAAAGTAACGGTAAGTACCCTGCTCAAAATCCGCATTGATGACCTTGGGCTCTTCATGACGCTGGAACCAGGTCAAAAAGCGTTTGTGGAAGCGCCAACTCCGGTTCTTGAGCTCCTTTGCCGCAAGGTACTGCTGATAGGTTTGCTGGCGGTAGTAGAAGATATAAAACAGCGTATCAACGCCCATCTTGGCGTACATTTCAGGAGTGTCGAGCGCAGTCATGGGCTCCTGCGGATAGTAGCTTGGCGTCGGGAAGGGCGATTCTGGCTCATAGTAGCGTGGTCGGTCAGCCATTACTGAGTCTGGGCATGTCAAGTAGGACGACTCCAAAAGCTTGGCAATAGACCCGATCGCAGGCGGAGACGACACACGTCTCTTGGCAGCCTCAAACGAATAAATTAGATCCTGCAGTCCTGGAGGGAGCACAAAATTGCTGAAGACTGCTCCAGAATTGGTGCCGTCACTTGAAACAGCCGTAGCTGAAACAGAGGGCACTTCTGCAGTTGTCATGGTAGTAGCAGATACAGACGCAGAAACGGCAGCGGATGTTTGAGGGGGGGCAGATTGCGCGCCGCTCGCCCAAGGTGCTGGATTTGGTGGAGCAGCTGCTTTCTGGTCACGCATGGCAGAGGAAGGTGGTGGTAGCGGGGAAAGACCAACTGGAATTGGAGGGTGAACAGCATGTGCTTGCGTTGGCGGCTGCACTGGGGCCGGAGTTGCTGGTGTAGGCTGGATGCCGGCGGCAGCTGCAGCAGCAGCAGCAGCAGAAGCATACTTCAGCTCGGTACGCGCTGGAATTGTCGCAGGTTTTAGACCGTTAGCAGATAGGCTCGGACTAAAGATTGTGGGCGAGGCCATAGAAAGATTGGATTTTGAAAAGGAACGCTGGGGCGTGCTGACACTGCGTGACGGCACGGCAGCGGGCTCCACGCTGTGAACACCATTGCGCTCCTCCTTGTCCTTCTTTTCCTTCTCTTTCTCCTTTTCCTTCTCCTTTTCCTTTTCCTTTTCCTTCTCCTTCTCCTTCTCCTTCTCCTTCTCCTTCTCCTTCTCCTTCTTCTCGCGCTCCTCTTTCTCGCGCTGTTCCTTCTCCTTCAGGTTAGCTTCCTGGAACTCAATGGCCAGGTCGTCGATGGCACTTGTTTCCTCCTCAACCTCGTATGGTACAGCATCCTCCTCATTGTCGAGATCAAGCTCGTCGTAGATTTCTTCGTCCTCGGCAAAATCGGCGTCTTGATTCGATTCGACGTAGTACTTGATGTCATCCTGAATGTTGTTGACAAACTCAGGAGGCAAAGTACCATTTTCAATCATTCTCAGCATTATTTCCATCTTACTGATATGCCATTTATGCCGATCTAGCGTATCATCAATCTCGCTCAACCGCTCAACCTTTGCCGGGTCTTTCTTCTTCTTCATGGTGGACTGGATACTCTCCTGCTCAGCCTCCAGGGTTTCCATTTGATGCTCCAAATCCTCCATCATAGACGAAATGAAGTTGGACGTTTCCTGCTTTTCCTTTTCTCGTGGGTCTAGTCGCGCCGCATTCAGGCCTTCCCGGGAGTAAGCCTTCGTCTTCATCTCCTTTTCGCAGGCCTTAAACCGCTCCATCTCGGTCTCAATAAGACGCCTTTGCTCTTGCAGCTGAGACTTGTCTTTAATATCGTTCGAGCCAAGCCAGTTTTTGATCTGTTCTCGCAACCGTTGCAGCTTTTTGATTTCCCGCTTCAGATCCGATTCCAGCTTTTCCTTTTGGGATGGATTCGTGGACTTTTGGACCTTTTCATAAATATCGTCGAATGTCATGACACCTTCCGACACGCGCTTGAACACGCGGTCCATTTCTCTGAGTTAGTTTGCTTTATCAAGTGGGCAAATTTGGCCTGTTTTTGGTGCAAAGTGTCGGCACAAAAGAAGGCCAGAATTGTACACATGGCCAAGAAATAGGATACGGAAAACAGGGTTAGAGTTCTCTGGTGGCCACCTATTCCCGCTCAAGCCCCAATTCCAGCTCCTCCATTCCAGAATCCCCACACTCCTGGCCAATAGCAAACGCTTTCAAACATCCTGCAATAGCACAGGAAAACCATCAGAAATCATTTGTCAAAAAGAACAAGCACAATTTATACTTACTGCTGCAATTTACGTGCCGCCATAGTACCGTTACGATGCTTTTCGGCCCGCTAAAAGAGTCTGCTATTTCTTAGTGAGTGCAATAGGGCACAGGTTCCTTTTTGCATTCAAAAGGTGTGCACAGCCGTTTGCATCTTTTTTTTGGGGAAATAGTGGGGAGCGAAAGCTTAGAGGGCAGGGATGATAGAAAATAGCAAGGAAAAGCTGGTGGAGATTTGAATATTGAGGGGATATGTGCGTCCCTACAAACATTTGTTACATATAAAGATTTTAGATAGTGGTTCCCTGCCAGCTAGGACGTGTGTTCCAGTTCACAGGGCCAGTGAGGCACTATCACAAGGCGAACATGCATATTCGCCGGCAGGGTATACCAGGAATACCAGCGTCATAAAAGAGAGAGAAAGGTGTGAGAAAAATGTGTCCGCATCTATTGCACAGTGGGAGCTTTTCTTCAATAGAGTTCTATTGCTCGTTCAGGACCGCTGGTTCTCCCCAGAATCTCCAGAAACGCACCAAGGTCACGTGGACATCTTTTTTTTTTATAAGGGCCGTCAGAAACGACCAGAGTTCATAAAGTATCCGGATATGGGAAAAGCGCGGAAAGGAGGACGATCAGAAACCAGAAAAGCTGCTCCTCGGAGGCAAATTTCTAAATCTACCGAAGATGTTTTGTCCGAAAGCCAGCCAGCCGCTACAGGCGCCCCCACGCATAAGATTATCAAGCACAAAAAGATTCAGCGCGAGCCCGAAAATATGACGGCCTACAGCGCTTTGGTGACTCTTCTGGGTAGTTCAGAAAAGAAAGAAAAGAAAGAAAAGCCAAAGCATGTGAATCATGCGCCGACAGTTGAGGAGGACGTTGACGTGGAAGACCTAGAGGGCTTCGACAATGAGGACCTGGAGGAAGAAGAGGCTGAGGAAGAGCTTCCTGAGCACAAAGACAAGGAAGTGCGGCTCATTGATCTTTATGAAAAGATTGATCCGTCTGATCCCTTTTTTTCTCATTTCATGCATCCAAACCTGGACCCGGTTGCAAGCAAACAGTCCAAATACCCAGATACAGAATCGTTTGGCTCTAGAAGCATTGTAAGTTTGCCAGAGGGTGATGATGTCGGTATGGTTTCGCCTAAGCTCAAGAATCTCAAAATCAAGCATCGTTTGGAGACTCTGTTCCGAGAATCCAATAAAAAAGCGTTTGGCCATGAGGAATTGACACCTTTGCAATCTGATATGGCGGGGCCTATTTTCCAGTATAGAGATCTCCTGATGCCGAAAAGGAATCATAAAAACGAAACTGAGATATACAACGTGACTGCTCTCCACGTTCTCAACCATGTCTACAAGTCCCGCGAGGAGGTACTCAAAAACTCTTATTTGCTGGGAAATCCCGACGTTGCCAGGGAAGAGTTTGGAGATGAGGCTGATAATATGGAGTACAGAGATCAGGGTTTAACTAAACCCAAAGTACTCGTCATGTTGCCAACTCGTAATGCCGCCTACCACTTTGTGGAAAAGCTCATTGAACTCAGTGGCATGCCTCAGATTGAAAGCAAACGGCGGTTTGTAGATGCCTTCAAGGCATCCTCTTCCATCAATCCTAACCGACCAGACGACTTCAATTATGTCTTTGGAGGCAACTCCAACGACATGTTTTTATTTGGCATTAGAGCCACTCAAAATACTCTCAAAATTTTCGCCAACTTCTATGGTGCCGATATTATCATTGGTAGTCCCTTAGGCCTCAAACTCACCGTTCAGAACAAAGCTGACAAGAAACGCGATTACGACTTTTTGAGCTCTATTGAGGTGATGGTTCTTGACCAGGCCGATATCATGCAAATGCAATCCTGGACAAATGTTGACAACGCTCTAGAGCACGCAAACATGACTCCAAGAAACTCTCACGGCTGTGACTTCAGCAGAGTTAGAGAATACTACTTGGAGGAGAAAGGTAAGCAGGTCCGCCAAACCATTATTTTGTCGCAGTATACCACTCCTGAGATGAATTCTACTTTCCACCGACTATGCTACAACTTTAGTGGCCAACTCAGAGTGAGACCTCATTATGAGGGTGTTATGAGTAAGATGGGTCTCAATGTGAGACAAGTTTTTTCGCGCATGGAGGTTGTCGATTTGGAGAAAGATCCTGAAGTGAGATTCAAAAATTTCAAGTCAACTTTCTCCTCAATGCGACGCGGCGACTACTCTGGCACACTCATTTTCATCCCATCATACCTCGACTATGTCAGAGTAAGAAATTATGTCAACGACGATCGTGACATATCATCGTACAGCGTCTCTGAATATTCTTCACCCGGTGAGATCAGTCGGGCGCGCGCTTATTTTGCTAGCGAACGCATCAATCTTATGCTCTACACCGAACGTCTACACCACTACCGGCGCTACGTCATTAAGGGTACCAAAAAAATTCTCTTTTACGGCTTGCCAGAAAACCCTCAGTTTTACGTCGAGGTTTGCCGCTTCTTGTTAGCTACTGCGGCCGAACTTGACATGGATGTTTCTGAATTCTCCATCAAGATCCTCTACTCCAAGTGGGACAGCGTCAAACTGGAGCGTATCGTAGGCACTGACAGGGTTGGTGTTATGACACAGTCTACTAGTGACACATTTGAATTCTCAAACTAGTCGGTGGTTTTTATTCAAGCTACTCAATAAAAATCTGACTCCATAAATAGTTTAATAGGCTAGTAGCGTTACTGCCATAACAACGCAACAGATCGACACATAGGGAGACAATCTCTCACCTATTCTTGCAGCACGCCAAAAGATGCCTCGGAACCTTTGTTAGCCTGACAATGGAAACGCCATGGTTGTTACTTACCCGCTCTTGTTTCGATCCATGAGGGTTGGCACCAGGCTTCGAGCATAGGTGCACGTGCAGATGCTCAAAAGGATCACGAGCAGCAGTGACTGAAAGTTGAATAATGCAGACTGAGTTAGTAGGCCAAATAGGATTTTAAAGTCAACAAACAACCTACCATTGTGGTGCTGTCAGGATGGATGATGGGAAAGTGAGACTGACATTTAAACATGAGCGTATTAATTATAAATAATAAAGTGGAATTAGCTGATACGTGGTTCGTGCACAGAGTATAAAGGCATTGCTAGTTATGCGAATTAGTGACAAAATGGCTTATATGGCCCAATAAGCTTAGTTGGAGTTTATAACTTTGTTTCTACGTAATTTTCGACTTCCAATCGATTTGCTTGAATGTTACCCAGCTGAGTGTACAAATTAGGGGAAATGTGGGGCATTGCCCTCGTGTTGTCACGAGAGGTGATGGAACAAGCCGGCGGTAGTGATGCGGGGGCTTGAGTAGCTTGACTTGGACTTGAGGCTGCAGGTCAGAGCCCTATTCGTTCCCAGACCAATGTTGCCTCAGGCGGTGTCTGTGGCTTGGTGCCTGCCTGAGGCGAGGGCATCAGAAGCTGATGAGCTTCCCGCCAGCTCCCAAACTCAAGAGCAGGGTGATGGCGAGAAGTAAAGGGCTTTTGAAGACAGCAGGACCGACATAACTAGAGGTGGAGATGGAATGTGGCAAACGTGCGAGATTTCCCCCCATTTCCTCGAGCGCTTAATTCATAGCTGTTGCTTTTGCCCAGCTACGGCAGTTGAAGTGGGTCCAGTCATGCCCCTCCAGCTACGATGATTAGTGGCTGGGTTTGGCGGGCTAGTGGATCCCAGTTGACGCGCCTGCTGACTGGCGCGCCACAGACACACTAGTTTGACCTGGAAGGCTTATCAAAACACAGGCTAAAGGGCCAACGAAAAAGCCATCTTTTGAGGTTTTTTTGGTGACTAGTCTATCCACTTCATTTCTTCATCAATTTGTCGTTCCCCACCGCCCTTCCTCGCCCCCCACCTCCCCTCTAACCGGCCCTCCTCTCTATCCCCCTTCCTTACCCGGCAGCCCCTATCCCACGCCAAAAAATTTACACCCTGCCTGCCTGATCCACCTCTCCCTCCGCACACCAATCCCGATGGACATCCAGCGGCTGCACGAGTGCTTTGCAGCCACTCTCGACGCCAACCCTCACACCCGCAGCGAGGCGGAAGCTGGGCTGAAACAGGCTGAGAAGTTTCCAGGCTTTCTCAATGGCTGTCTCGACATTGTGCAGGAACCTTCCGTGTCTCCCGCAGTACAGTCAGCAGCGGCCATCTTCCTCAAAAACAAGGTGATCCGTAGCTGGGTTCCCAACCCATATCAGCCTTCTGCTTCTGCGGCCGAAATTGACCGCGACGAAAAGCCTGTCTTCCGTGACAGAATTGTGCCGGCCCTCATCACCGTCAATCCAATCATTCGACCAACAATTGTCGCCATTTTGCAGGCTATTGTAAGCCACGACTTTCCTGATAACTGGCCAGGTCTTTTAGATACCACCACTGCTCTCCTAAATAAGGGTGATGTTGCGTCCATGCACGCAGGTCTCATATGTCTCCGTGAAATTTGCGCCCACTACCGCTTCATGCTGGAGCCCAACCGTGGACCCATCGACAAGGTGGCTGCTCTCATGTTTGACGGTCTCAGAAACGTAGGCATGTCTCTTGTCAACGAAAATTCGTCTGTCGCTGCTGAAATGCTCGTTTGCGTCCTCAAATCGTATAAGTGTGCCACGTATCTGGCGATTCCAGCTGCCCTCCAGCCCAAGGAAGTCGTCATTGCCTGGATCCAGCTTTTTTCAATGATCGTTAAGAAGCCTTATCCCGATGAAGTTATATCGCTTGACGAAACAGCCCGTGAGCAACACCCTTGGACGAAAGCCAAGAAGTGGTCCTGTGCTAACATGGCGCGTCTCATGATTCGCTACGGTGCCTTCAAGGAGACTATTTCCGACAAAATGAAAGCGTACAAACCATTCAAAAAGATGTTTTTGGCTGACATTGTGCCTGAAATCCTACGCGTCTACTTTGAGCAAATTGAGCTGTGGGCTGCCGAGCGCGCTGCTCTTGGCCGCCCCTCAAAGCACTGGCTTGGAAAGGCCGTTCTCTTCCACATGCTCTCCTTCATGGAAGAATGCGTCCCGGAAAACCGCACCTGGAAACTTATCAAGGGCAACGTCGATTCCCTCATTACTCACGTTCTTTTCCCCTGCATGTGTCAGACAGACGAAAACCTGCTACAATTTGAGGACGAACCGGAGGACTATATCAACTTGCGAATGGATATCTTTGGTGAAGCTTCCACCCCAGACGTGGCGGCCGCCGTGTTCTTCCACACCCTTATCAAAAAGCGCCGGAGCTCCGTTTTCCAAAATTTCATGACATTTATCATGTCAGTTGTGCAGGAGCACCAGGCCAACCCAGACGACCTCCAGCTTTCAATTCGCAAGGAGGGCGCTCTCAAAATGATGTCCACTATTTACCTCATGGTTCTGGAGAAAAACTCGCCTGTTCTCGACAAAATGGAGGACTTTCTCAAGGTGTATGTTTTTCCTGACTTTTTCTCTAAGCACGCCTTTTTGCGCGCTCGCGCCTGTGACGTGCTCAAAAATTATTCCTCCATCAATTTCAAAAACATTGAGAACATCTCGTATGCATACCAGGCTGTCCTCAAGTGCCTAGAAGATGACCATTTGCCAGTCCAGATCGAGGCCGCTCTGGCGCTCGAGCCTCTGGTAGCTCATGAAGATGTTCGCAATGCACTATCAACGCGCATCCGTGGAGTTATGGAACTCATTCTCAAACTGGCTGACAAGATTGACATTGACGCGTTGTCTGGCGTCATGGAGAAATTCGTCGACGTTTTCAGCAGAGAACTGACCCCTGTTGCTGTTGAACTGGCTCAGCAGCTCTGTACTCAGCTTCTTCGTCTCGTTAATGAGCTCATTGAGCAGCAAAACGCCGAGCCTGAAGACGCGGACACCTCAGAGGATAAGCTTATGACAGCCATTGGTATTATCAGCACCCTCAATTCGCTCCTATTGGCACTAGACAACTCTCCGTCCATTGTACTTAAACTTGAGGAAGTCATGATGCCTGTCATGACTACCATCATTTCGAACCGCATGATTGAGTTTTACCAAGAGGTGTACCCACTCATTGAGAATTGCATGTTTGCCATCAAGGGTGTCTCCCCCAATATGTGGAAGATCTTTGAGCTCATTTCCACCAATTTTGATGACGAGACACGTGAGTATATTGACGACATTTACGCCTCGCTTGAGATGATTATTGTCTACGGCTCACAAGAGCTCGCCTCTACTGCTTCTTACAAGCAGGCCATGTTTGACATCATTATTGCCGTCATCACGGACAATGACCGTCTTAGTCCCAATGAATGGACTGCTGGATACTCCATGGCTCAAGCATTTTTGATTTCTCTTAAGGGAGGCCATATTGATGAATACTTCAGCCAGCTTCTTTCAATTTCCACTCATCGCTTGAAAACGCCTGTGTCGACACGTATGGGCTATACTGCGCGGCTGGAGATTTACATGCTTGAAATTTTCTTGGCAGCTCTGTACTATAATGCTGGCGCAACTCTGGCATACCTCGAGGCTACTGGCACCACTGAGATGTTCTTCAATGCATGGTTTTCTAGTATGGAGAAATTCACGCGTGCTCAGGATAAAGTGCTCATCTGCCTTGCGCTCATTTCTATTCTCGTGCTTCCCGATGAGCAGATTCCACCGAAGCTGCACAGCAATGTGCCGGAGTTTGGAAAGGCGCTGGTGACTGTGATTGGCACTCTCCCTGCTGCGGTTGAGAAACGCCAGAGGCTAGCTAAGGAAATGGCTGGCCCATACCCTGATTATTACGACGACGATTACGAGGACGATGGTGAGGGCTGGGAGTTCAATGGGGCCGAGGGCGACGGCGACGACGAAAATAATGTCGGCTCTACTGACCCGGCCGACGAGTATGTGGACTTTTTAGCATCCGAGTCGGCTAAACTTGCGTCCACCAAGCAGTATGGCTACTGGGAGGATGACGGCTTGGAGGAGGAGCCGCTGGCGGATGGTGTCTTACACAGCATCAACACTTATGCTGTGTTTAGGGATACGCTGAGTGGACTTCAGCAGAGCCGCCCCGAGCGTTATGGTTTGATTGTCAGCACACTTACGCCCGAGGACCACCACACTATTGAAAGCATTGCAAAACTGGCATCAGCATAACTTATAAACGGAATTTGACCGTCCTAATAGATTTCACAACTGGCCTTAGATTTTTTCTTGGCCATTGACTACTCAAAACTTGTGAGATTACCACAGCGGATTAATGCGGGAAGCTAATATTGTCACTACTTTGTCCAGACTGAAAGTCATTACTAGTGTATTTCTATATTAAGGGGGACAGGGGGGAGTACCACTCACATGACGGAGCAACACGAATTCGTCTTCTTCGCCTGCTTGTAAAACATCTTGGACGTGGAGGACAGCGCTTCGGACTTATCCACAAGCTGGTCCAGGTTCTCACCACGTCTCAGAACAGACTCGATGGTCTTGTGCAGCGTGATTTTGGTCTCGTCGAGTTCCTGCTGGACACGCATAATGGTGTCGGCCTGCTTGGGGTCTTGGTACTTTTTGACGTACTCATCGAGTTGGGGAAACTCAAATCCAGCCGGTGAAGAGGCTGCTCTGATCCTCTCAACGGGGAACTTTGCAAGATACTCTTCAAGCACCTTATTTAGCAGAGAAAAGGCGACACGTACAGGGTATTCGCGGTCGGCGAGAATGACGCCGGCCACACCCTCAGCACGGGCAAATGCGTGGCCTACATAGAGAGTTCCCTGTTCGAGAGACTGGCGCTCGCCTGGCTTTGTTCTCTCGCCCAAAGTTGTGGCCAAAAAGGACATGCCTTGGTTGATTTTGAGACGCTCAAAGTAGGAGAAAGATGACAGGTCTCTGGCGGACGTCAGCTCCAGCGCTTTTTCAGAGGCTGTTGTGGGGGTCTTGATGATGCCAATGTAGAAAAGCTTCATGGTAGAGGAGCTGCAGAGGGGCGGTCGCTAACGTCGAGAAGCAAAGTTAGAGAAGCTGGCTTTTCGAGCTGATAGCGCGACGGTTGCGGCACAGCCGTGCGTTGAGCTGTGCGTTGGGAGGCGCAAGGGGGCGAAGCTAGCATTAGGGGGAGAAGGGGGGGGGGGCAGACGACACAGGAGGGTTAGCGGATTGGGATGTCAGCGGGCTGGGAGAGGAGGGAATGGAGGCCTAAGGTAGGGTTGGAGAACGCACTGGAAATAATAAGTAAAACAGCAAAGGCCAGTGTTTGGAGAAAGTTATGTTTTTGGTTTACATCTTCGCGGGACCCCGTCTCTCACCTCACCTTGTGTTTTAGCACCTCGCCCTGAGCACCGCTGACATTCAGCACTAGCCGAGCCTGGTTGCCAGGCTGAGTGGGGCTGGAAATGACAGCTGTCGGTTGGGACAGTTGGTTTCCAGGGAGGCGATGAGCTGAGCGGGGGATAAAGAGGGGAACCGAGGGGCAACTCTGGAACGCAGTGGAAGGCAAAAGAGATGGAGTCTGCAAGCTGAGCAACGCAGAGCAGCCAGATAGCGAGTTGTTTTGGCTATGTGATGAGCATCGACTCTCAGCGTCTGTTTCCAGCGTGCCCGTGGTTTTCAGTGACGCTAACTGATAATAGCCACTGGGAACCGGCAGTGGGATCCAGGCCATGGATCTGACAAGAGCAATACCCCAGGAACCGTTCCTGTTCTAAGTCCCAGGGTACGGCACCTTGCTCATTTACCCTTTCGCCATCCCAAGCGGCGTTTTTTATTGCGCAGAACAAGAGCGGGGATAAACCCCCACACTGAGGACGGAGTAGGCGGCAGACAAGGATGTGAGTCGCACTCTGTATACCTGGAGAATACTGAAAGCGGAGGCTGAACGGAGAAAGCTCAAAGCGGAAGCGGAACTTGCAGCGGTAAATCTTGCACCGGAGAGTGCAATATGTCTTACAATTTAGGAAGCCCTAAGTGCATGCGGGGCACTAGCCAGACTTGCTCAGGCCAAGACGTCCCGCTTGGGAGCTGCTTCCAAACCTGACCGACCAAGGTTGAGAGCGTCTTGGCATATCTCTGCGCATTTGCCGCGAATTTGCCGTGCTTGGAATGCCGTCTGCGACTATCGCTGGGCCGAAGGTACCTGTCCGACGGCAACTACCAGGATTTGACAGCGCTAATGGCACCCATGCATCTCAGCGCTAGGATGCGGGGAAAAAAATCCTTCCGTGCAGATGAGGGGTCCAAACTCCCGACAGGAAGTGATGAGCACGAGAGCGTCAGACAAGGGGCAGCAGCACCTTGTGCGACGATGAGGCAGATAATGTCTGGGAATTTGAGAAGAGCTATGATTCATCTCGGAGCCTTTTGAAAACGCGCCAGCGCAATAGCACAGTGTTAGTGTGGCCCCACCGCCTAAATTCGGGAAGCTAGTCGGCTACAGCCTCAAGGGGCGCCTTTCCGTGGCGGAGTGAGATTGACAGCTAGCAGTGCAACTACTCATTTCCGGCGGTAAAGCTCATGCAGGCCTTTGACAGTTGACACCTGCTTGGCTAGGATGTCGTGTGCTTCCCCTCAACATTCCTTGTCTGCGCTGGGCGGGCTGCGATGATGGGGCGGACTCTATTCGGTCCGAAAGGCCCTTCTATTTCTCCGAATGTGTGGACTAGTCCCAATTCAGAGTGTGGGGTAGCTGCAGAATACAGCTGCAAGCACTAAAAAAGCAATGTGAAGTGGTTGTGGCACTTTGTTGAGGTCAGTCAACAATAGCCACCCCATGCACTACCGTCGCGTGCTGGCCAAGGCGAGCTGACTCTTTCAGTCATCCTTTGTCACTCGGGGCTCATCACCCGGGGTTTTGTTTGCTCTTGCGCTTGCCCGCCCGGCTGAATGCGGGGATTGCGGCGATGGAGGTGATCAGCGCTACTGCGTTTTCGTGTGGGCTGCAGTTATCGTGGGCTGGAACTGTTTCAAGGTCGTAGGTTGGCGGGAGAAGCAGGGGGGCCACGGGCGGCTGGGCCACTGGCACCATCAAAGTCAAAGAATCCAAAAATAGCATGGAAGCTGCCAAAGGAGATGTTTCC